>JAPDEI010000070.1:0-144501 GCA_027569055.1 Aspergillus baeticus
TTCTATCGCCGCTTCAATTGAAGACATGTTGAATGAGATACAAGTGGTTGAAGTTTTGCTAAAACATAGTCGGTGAGGAAAAATCGGGCGGCAGGTCGGACTGGGCGTCAGGTGATCACCGATTTTATCGGGAGGAATACCACGTATTTGGAGCAGCATGTACTCATTGTGGCGCTATTCGAGTTTAGGTCTGCAGATAAGGAGTTCATGAAATTCGAAGAAAATTTCAGTTCAATCTTTGGATTGACGTTATGTGATCAGAAATATACTTCGCTGGACTAGCAAAGGAAGTGCTATTTTCCATATAGAAGATCCTCACGTCAAACATGGGGCAACCGAAACCTGAAGCTCGGCAGCGCAATGAGCCGAGGCCTGTACATAAACTCGACAGTTCAAGAGCGCCGAACTCCGACAACATTCCTTCTCGTTTCGTTCCTTGAGTCTCTCGATCGCATCAGGCATTCCTTTGAAATCGCGAAAATGCCAGAACCCGCCCACGGTGCCTTCTTCGAAGACGCCGTGACCGTCAAGCCCCTCGGCGACAACCGCTACTCCGCATTTCTCCAAGATGCTTTCTGCATCGGCACAGGTGCGCCATACTATCCAAAAAGCCTTTGGTTTGGATAATTATTCACTGATAGTATAGTTCCCCATGGCGGCTACACATGCTCTATCCTCTATCGTCTCGCCCTCGTACACTTCGCCTCTGCGCATCCCGAGCTATACAAGTCTGAACCGGCGACGCCGATATCAATGCATCTGACATTCCTGAGGCGCACAGCCGCCGGAGCGGCAACACTAAGAGTCACCGATATGAAACTCGGAAAGAGGACGAGCAGCATACACGTCGAGCTCTTACAGAACAAAGATGCTTCCTCAGCACCAGGGGAAAGCAGGGAGGATGCGATGGAGGTCAAGGTCGCAGGGTATATCACGGTGAGCCCCGCAAGCGCAGAGGTCGGCGTATCCTCAAAGACAGAGTGGGAGCTGCATCCTGCACCTGTGACCGGGAGCGCGGGGGGCGGGGGTGTGGATCTGCGCCGGCTACGGGAGACAGGGACCGATCAGTCGTGGACTCGGCTTGACGCTCCCTTTAGTGAATTCCGGCGCGCAGCGACGCAGGTCGAGTTATTCGGTGTGGATCCGGCAAAGACGAAGCGCAAGAATGGGATCGTAGATCAGTGGGCGCGCCTGAAACCCAACGGGCAGGTCAAGCGATGGAGCAATGAAGGTGTTGTCTTCCTCACGGATATGTTCCCCATGGCGCTGGATGGGATTGATACGATGGCGTCTGGGACTGCTGCTTCGGAGAACGGGGCGGGTCCGACGGCGAAGTACTGGTTTCCAACGGTGACACTGAGCATCGATCTCAAGAAGAGACTACCATTGGATGGAAAGGAGTGGTTATATTCCCGAGTGGTGACGAGACGGCTTCAGGATGGGAGAACGGATTTGGATGTTATCGTGCTGGACCAGCAGGGAGAGATTGTTGCTCTGAGTACTCAAATAGGGCTTGTGGTTTCAGCAAGTCGGAATATCGGAAAGAGGGGCAAAGCGAAGATTTAAATATATATTCTATCGTATCTAGAATCTATATACACGAAGATAAAGCGACAACTCTCTAATTTATTACAGGGCACTCTTTGTAGCTGAAACAACCAATAGCCAAAAAGCAAGAGCATCAACCATAATCTCCCCCTCCTGGACAGCCTGCGCCCTCACCCACACTTTCTTCCCCTGCTTAGCCAGCACGCTAACTCGGACCTCCAATTCCCCAGGAACAGCAACAGGCTTTTTGTATCGCATATCCAACTGGGATGTAAACATCTTTGACCGGATTCGACCCGACTTCCCGACCTCCCCAGCCTCCGGCGCATAAAGCGTCACACCCAATGACATGGCCTCATCGATGATTGTGGCCAGCACGCCTCCATGCGCTGTGTCCGGGTGCCCGCAGACCCCCGGTTTCGCGAGCGTAAGAAGCATCAGCAGATCGGCGCCGGGGACGGCGATTGGAACTAGTGGTGAAGTTGGAGAGGGCCATGAGGGAGGCTGGGAGGGGAGGCTGGACTGGAGCTTCTTCAGGCGTAGCGTGCGGACCGTTGGGATGGTGATAGCGGATGAAAGCGTTGTTGCGAAGAATCCGTCCTCGCCTGTGGTTGGTTTGAACTGCCGTGAATAGGTTGGGATTTCGAAATAGTCCGAGTAGTACAGCGGGGTGTGACTGGCTGCCATTTTCTTTGATGTTTCTTTTTTTTTTTTTGTCTTCTTCTTCCTTTTGCCTCTTCTTTTTATTTTAAATTATTATTATTGCTAGGAATCTAAAACATTTCAGACCGACTGGTTTTAACGGTCAATTACAGGACGAGAGGGACGGTGGAGAACCTCGGCTATAATGATGAATCGATAATATCCTCCAAATTGTTTTCTCTCTTATCATGAGGAGGAAAATTACGAGGAAAATTTAGCTGAATAAAGTCGAGTTGAAACTAGAGCAACCTTAATAAACTATTTTTCAAACTAGCTTAAGACCTGAATTTGGATTCCGCGCCTTCCTTGTTTATTGCTGCAACAATGCTGGCACTCGCCGGACTATTTATTGGTGTTTACCCCTTTCATTCTCCAATTTTTCTCCTCTTGAATCCTCGCCTCCATTACGCGTCAATTCCTCAATTCTGCAGGCAGAACTCCGCTACGAGCACGATTACGTTGTACGATTGATTATCATTGTTTCCGATCATCATCTTGGCTGGTCAAAATGATCTACACTACGCTCCTCCTCTCGCTGGCCGCCCCCATCCTCGCCTCCAACTACACCTTTCCCACCGGCTTTAACATCGGCCTCGTCAGCGCACAGGATAAAGGTACGTCGTCTTATATAAGATCATTTGGGGGAGAGTATTTTAACAATAGTAGCTGCCTGGTGTCGTGGACAGCGCAATGAGTGTCCTTTGATTTGCGGTGGTGCTGCCAGCGCCAATCGCTGTGATGCGGTATGTTCTCCGGGAACGAAAAAGCTTTCAGGAACCGTTGTTTATGTTCTCTGTACAGGACACCCTTGACTTCACGTGCACCTGCTCCAATGGCACAGATGCTAATGTAGTGCCCTATATCAACACGGTCCCATATTATGTCTGCCAGAATACCTATGGCCAATGCATCAACCTTTCTACTACCCAGGATGGGGACGACCTTTGCACTGAGGGCCTGGACTTGTGTGGCAGCTTGAACGCCTCTGCGCAAACCACCACCTCGTCCTCTACCACTTCTACCTCCAACCCTACTTCTACTAGCACTTCTACTAGCGGAAATGAGGCTGAGACCACGCCCACGACAACGGACTCAGCTGACAGCCCTGATGAGACCGACGGGGCGATGAGTCTGATGCAGAACTTGGGTTTGGCTGGATTTGCGACCGTGGTAGTTGTTGCTTTCGGCATGCTGTAGTATCCTGGAGATTGCATTCGCAATGGGCGGTGGTTGAGAAAGCGAGCGAGATCGAACATGATTACGATAATGAGAGTATAATATATTCCTTAATCACTGCTGTATGCTGGTTTTCGCTGTGGTAATACTTGTAGTGGTAGATCTGGAAATGCGTGTACAAAGGCAAGGCGAGTGCCAAGACTTGATCCCACAGAAATTTCTCCACCGCCAAAATCAAAGAATCTCAAACTCGATTCAGGCTTCACTTCCCACCTCCTCTCTCCAATCATTCATTCGCCATGCCCGCTCCTTCAACCACCCTCTTGATTGAGGGCTCTTTCTCCGAACTCGCCGAGGAGTTTGCCGCTTACCTCGACACCCTCAATAAGTCCGAAGACTCGCCCATCCAGACAGAGCTCGCCCCGCTGTTGCAACCCCTCCGCGAGCAGGAACAGAATGATACCCAGATCGACCAGAGCAAGCGTGATGAGGTCCTGAAGAAGTTGGTTGGCTCGGCCACCGTGCTCAACACGGCGCCGGAGAAGGGTGCGCTCGTTCCCACCAGGTGGATATGACAGTAAACTGACTAGGACACTCAACAGAGATCACACCCGCGTATAACCTCCTGATCCATCTCGTGCAGCAGGCCTCCGACCCCGACATGTTCCTTTCTCGCATCTGCTCCTACCTCGCCAAACCCGTTACCTCCTCTCCCCAGTTCGGTGCCTCCCTGTCCATCGCCATCCTGTCCACAATCTTCAACACCCTTGCCCCCTCCGACTCGAGCCGATTCCATGTCCTTTTGGCCGTTGTCGCTGTTATCCGCCAGTCTGGCTCATCCGCCGCTTTCGACGCCCTCAAGCCCCAGTTGACCGCACAGCTGCCCAACTGGCGCTCCGCCTGGGAACTTGACGACGAGGAGGCCCGCCGCCTGCACCTTGCCATTGCCGATGCCGCCCAGGCTGCTGGTGACCTCGATTGGTCTCAGACTCACATTGTCGAGGCCCTGCAGACCATTCCTCCAGCGGAGGCCTCATCCAAGGCCGCCCGGGACCTGGCCGTGCGTGCGCTGACCTCGGCTCTCACCCACCCCGCCGTCTTCGACTTCACCCCGTTGACCGCCGCCGATGCCGTCCAGGCTCTCCGCTCCAGCGACGCCGCACTCTTTGAGCTGCTCGAGATTTTCACTGCCGACACCCTCGATGCCTACGAGGACTTCATCTCCACAACCCCCGTTGCCAACATCCTTCCTGACAACGCTCTTACCCCTCACGCCGACGCCCTGCAGACCAAGATCCGCTTGTTGACGCTCGCCTCGTTAGCCGCCGCCGCTACTACTACAACCGGTCCCACCGCTCGCTCGCTCTCATACGAGACAATCGCATCGGCGCTCCGCGTACCCCAGGAGGAAGTCGAGAGGTGGGTTATTGATACCATCCGCGCCGGACTTGTTGAGGGCAAGCTCTCGCAGCTGCGCTCCGAGTTCCTCGTGCACCGCGCCACCTACCGCGTGTTTGGCGAGAAGCAGTGGGCCGAAGTACAGGGTCGCCTAATGGTCTGGCGACGAAGCTTAGAGAACGTCTTGGGTGTCATCCGCAGCGAGCGGGAGAGATTTTCCCGGGAAGCTGCTGCGGCCGCTGCTGCGGCAAATGCGGAGGAGAAGAGCGACAAGAATAAGACCGAGCGCAGACGTCCCCAGGAGGTGGTTGCGGCGGAGTAATGGAGAAGCCGCCTCAAAATCATGAGATAAAATGTAATGACTATTCAAGTTCATTGGTTCTAGATTACTGAATAACAACAACTTCAATTCTACAAAACCGGTATAGTGGTATATCAACTATTCATATCCACCAGTCTAACGTTGAAATAAAATATGTATACTCCGTCGATCGCTCACCATCCTTGCTCAAGAAGCGAGCAACGAAACTAGAAAGAAGCAGGCCGAACACCCCTCTTCTCAAACCCAGCCTGGATCCTAGCATAAACCTCCTCAACAGTCCCCGTAGCTTCAACCTTGATAACCTTGCCCTGCGCCTCAAATGCATCAACAACAGGCATACTCGTCTCAACAAACGTGCGGAACCGCTTCCGAATCGACTCCGCATTATCATCATCGCGTCCACTCGTCTCCCCCCTCTTCAAAAGCCGCTTCTCCATGACCTCCTCAGAGGTATCCAAGAAAAGTGTGAACTCGGAAACGCAAACCGTCTCCTCGAAGAACACCGCCTGGTCCAGCTTCCGGGGGAACCCATCGATGAGGAAACGAGCCTTGCCGCCGGTGCTCCCGTTCCCACCTTCAGAGGAATCCTTGGTCTCGGCGAGTTTCTCCGCCATCGCGTTCGAGAGCAGCGCGACGGTAATCTCCATCGGCACAATCTGGCCCTCGCGGATATACGACTTAATCAGCTCGCCGTATTGCGAGTCGGGGCGGACTTGCTCGGCGCGGAGGAGGTCACCGGCGGACAGGTGCGTGAAGCCGTAGTCGCGGACGAGGTTTGTGGATTGCGTGCCTTTCCCTGAGCCGGGTCCGCCCAGGAGGAATACGACTGTTGTGGTCTCGGGGGAGAAGCGGGACATTTTGGATGTTGTCTCTTTTTTGTTGTGTTTTAGTTTTGTGCTCTTGTTGTTTCAATTGGAGTTTCGAGGGTGAATTGAGTTGTGTTGAAAGGAGGAAAGGTTCAAGAGAGGTGTGGGTTGGTCGGTGGTAAACGTGGCGGGGTTATGCTATTTTATTGTTGGGATCGGGGAGCTGCAGATCGGGTGCCGGCGCGGGACTTCGCGAGAAAGATGTAAGAAGCGGTGCCGATGGCGATGATCGAGAGGAAGGGAAGGATTTTAAAGTTCGAGCGACTGTATTGGGTCGGTTGAGGGGGTTTGCTAGGGGGGGGAGAGGTAGAATAGGGGCGGCGCTGGGTGTGGATCGACATTGACAGACTGGACTTTGTGGTGAGGGAAAGAAATGCTCAGAGTGAGTTGTGCTGTGCTGTGCTGTGGTGAAGCTAAGGTGAGATGCACACCTGGGTTGCTAAAAACTATTATTTTAAGTGGCCAGTTAGACAGGTGCGGTATGGCTGTATTTGTTTTACAGATTTATTACACATCTATATCCTCTGAGACAACTTCAACACAAATCTGCCACTCACACAATATAACACAACATACTATCTCCTTCCTACACACCTTTATTACAAGGCCTTAGCTTAAATTACATACAATCTCAGAATATGGAGCTCCCTCCTGAGATTCGAAATCAGATCTACAGTTATCTCTTCCTACCCCAGCGCGTACACATCATCCGGGCCAAAGACGATCAGGATCGCTTCTACCGTCTTTTCCACAAACAGCTGCGTGTGAGAGACCCAGAGACCCAGTTTTTAGGATGTTTTCCTCGATATTATTCATCGTTCCGGAGGTCATCATTTCCTCACCAGCCGTCTACCCTGTACTCGATTCCTCAGAACAAACCTACTTCCAACAAGTCCAAGAAGAAGACAAAGGCAAGAGAGATCACGGTAAAAGGCGACTCAAGTGTAAATAGACACGAGAACCAGAAAGCTATGACCAAATCGACGAAGGTTATGAAGGCTCTGAAACATATGAAACCTACGAAAGCAACGACGATGAAACGAAAGTGCTGGCCACCCCAGCTTGCCCTGCTCTACACTTGCAAACAGACAGCGAATGACACTGTCGGCCTTCTTTACTCGTACACACAGTTCGTCTTGAGTTCACCAAAAGCGATTGCGAGATTTATGAAGCACATCCCAGCTGTCGCCAAAATTGCAATAACGCACATTGAGCTAATCCACAAGATGTACAATGAGCCCAGGCTTTCGAAGTATCGTCCCATTAAGCTAAGAAGCGACCATAATTGGTTTATAATGTGCGAGACTATGGCCGACGAATTTCCGAGTTTAAGCGTCCTACATGTCAACTTGACAGTTTTTGATGCACCGATCGAGTTGGAGGTCGGCGAGGGATGGTCGTTGCCACTGCTGGTCTTTAGTGGGAAGGCCGGAAAGAAGGAGAAAGGAAAGGGGAATGAAGGGGGGCTGCGGTTCGTGAGGGTGAAGCTACAGTATCCCAAATTTCCGGCGTGGGAGGTGCGCCGCGTCGAAAGAGAGCTTGAGGCGAGGCTTACGGATCCGGTTGCGTTGCAGATGCGCGAGGATGCAAAATTGGCAAGGGAAATAAGTGAGCCTGTTAAAGCGACCAAGGTGCTAAGGTTGACGTTTAACTGAGTTCACGCAACATTCTAGACGGACATGGGTGAAGCTGGACAATTAGAAAGGTCGTCTTAGAATTGGGATAGATACGTGGCTCATGATACAGGATATGAAATTTCAGGAATCAAGCGCCAATGTCATGTAGACTCCAGCTGCTGACGCTCAGTCTCGTCCGACGGCACCTCATGGTATGCACGTAAACGGGGTTGCCGAAGATAATAGTAGATACCTGCTACGAGCCCTCCTAGAGAACAGGCGAGCAAAATGAAGATCAAAAGCCCGCCCACGCCTCGTACCATTTCGTACGCCTTTTCAACCGCCTTGGCCGCTTCCTCAGGGTCAAGATGCGACTCTATATCGTCCATATCCATGTCTCCCATGTCATGCTCATCGTCATTGTCTTCTTGTTCCTCGATCAAGTACAGAGCTGCTGGGTCGTCCGGCTCGGGCGTGCTCTCGCTCTGGAACCCCGCGTGTTGCCAGTTACTTGGAGTCATAGTCCTGTGTACCTCTGACTTACCCAAATGGTTGCCGTCTTTGTCAACAGCCTCCACAGAAACCCAGTCCATGTATCCTTCGGCAATGTACATGGTTTCAAAATCCGACTTGATCGTCTCGCCAACAAGAACTGGGGAGCCCCCTTCAGATGCCCGCGCGTAGAACCTCCAAGAGGCAACATCGGTAGCACCATTCCAGCTGACGTGGAAAATAGTTGTCATGTCCAGTTCACTCGTGCCGTACACGGAGGAGACCACATCTGGCGGCGAGCTAGGTCGTCCGGTGAAGGGGTACTTGTATGAGCGGTATGATGAGAACCGCGTTGAGGCGAACTTAGCTTCCATCAGAAGTTTGCCATCTGCAGCATGTTCGCTCTGATATCCCCGTTCACTCCAGCCGACAAAGGTATTACCATTGGGCAGCGCCTGGACGTTACCTCGCAGACGGGTCAGGCCATTGTCGGGCCGATTGATGCGTCTTACTACTCTGGCGGTCATGGGCGAGACGGTGGTGTCAAGCTGCACATAAAGGGCCGATGAGACGTTTTCTTCATTCCCTCCCTCGTCCGAGGCGTTATTCAGAAACGAAATGAGATGGTGTGTTGCGTTAGACTCCAAAAACCGGGCGTGATGTTGTTTGGAGAACGTGAAATCCATGTCGAAATCAGAATGTTTCCCACCCAGCCGCCAGACAATTTCGCCCTCCTTGGAAATATAGTAGAGCGTGCCCGTGAACCGAGCCGACAAAAGGTAATCTCCAAGTGTGTTTTTGTCGGCAGAGTTGACGTGTATATAATCCCATCCCGGATGGCCAGAGCCCGGCGAGTCGGTGGAAACCTTGACAGACTCGTCAACTAGAACATTATTGAAGGAACTCCATTCAAACAAGACTTCGCCGGTCTTGGTGTCCAACTCGACCAGACCACCAGAGACTATCCAGCTATGATCCTCAGGGCGGCCGAGAGCAGACAGGTCCGTGTATTCGGATCGGTACAAGCACGCTAGTGCTGTCTTTCCGCCGTCAAGGACATTGAACTCGTGCATGTTGAACGCTCCCAGGTTGTTGGTGACGGGGACCTTGTACTCCTCGTCATAATGCTGGTCCAGGATATAGCCATATCCTTTATCCGAGCCATCGTCGTGGTACGCATGCTGTAGGATGAATGAAAGATGAGACTGGTCATCGATATTGTTGGCCGCTTTGAAGTCGAAGACATTCCGGTTGTCAAACATGCATGATCCGGCCCAGATTAGCATCCCATCTGTATCGTAGATATACGGCCCTACTTGGCATGGTTTCCACTGCTGAGTAGGAACCTCCGGGTCGATGACACCGTAAGGCGCAACAAACCAGTAGCCTGGGGCTACAGCATCCCGGTCTTGGTAGGTAATATCAAGCTTTAGCGCTCGTACTTTCGGAAGAGTGACAAAAGATATCAAATCATCGTCGTTCTCAGCTTCTGCAAAAACACTACCGAAGGCCAGTGATAATAGAATCGTGGTGAACCGCATGGCGAAGGGGTGACTAGGAAGGATATTTCCTGGGGTTGCAATACGAGGTATAGAAAGGAAAAGGGATATCCACTCACGTCAACCAAGCCATGAGACGGTCGTCATCATTACTGGATGTGGGCAGAATAGTCCACTTATAAGACCAGATCTGCTAGAGAAGCCGGGTAAAGCAGAGTCAGGAAAGGAGAACCGATTTAAGTCTTCCCAAACTGCAATCTCCGCAAGAAAAAAATGGCCACTGACCACGCAAGCGCTGAGATGGAAGCTGACGATCGAATGGAGCGGACGCGCTTGGCAACATCCTGAGTGGAGCAACTTGACATGATAAGTTCGTTTTCGACGACTTCAACGGCGGGGGCCAAGGTTGAACCACCATCTGGCGTCCAAAATTATGCGACGCCAGGCAAAGGCGAGTTCGGATACTCGGATTCTTTCCCTCTTTTCTAGAAACAAAATGCCTGAGCTGCCCAGTCAGGGGCCAGAAAATATAATGGCAGCCTTACAGTAAAGCTGATTGTCAAATGTGACCGGTTTCCATCACTGAGAATACCATTTGCAAAGTCTGGGCGAGTCAACTCGGGGAAATTGATTGAGGGGTCGAGTTTTAGTGTCTCTGTCGTTTGATTCGATTGATTGATTGACTTGGCGAGTTGGCGGGAACTTGAATAATGGGGCGTGCGAGGCCCCGTGGAGCTGTCCACAAGAGCGAAACGTGTCGTCTGGGGGACCTTATCCTAGTTAGCGAATGACAGCCTTGCGTCGGTCATCCAGCCGACGGATCAGGAACAGGAACCGAAAGGTATAACTAGGCGATCCCAGCCAGTCAATTTGAATAATAAAGAAGTTCGATCCTACGGTGATGGTTTTGAGAGAAGCAAGAAACTGCTGCTAGAATCAGAGCCCATCTGTATGTGAGTCGTCTATGACAGGTCCAAAGTCCAACGGTGCATTCAAAAATGGAAATGGGCATAACCTGCTTAATAGCGTCCGTTCTTCCGGGCGCCTTGAATAATGCAGCATTTCGTCATTTCAGGAGCTTTGTTGGGATTGCGAGAGAGAAAGTCAAGCTCATTTCGATGCAACTTTCCGCTAGATATGTGTTGCTTTCAATCTCTTCCACTCTTGAAGCTCCCTACCAACATTAAATGTTGTTTGGGGCGAGCGGCATGGGATTAAAGTATGGAAATGCAGATCATCGATCGCGATATCCCAGCCCGACATGACGAAGTGATCCACTCTGTGAGCATATCGCAGACAAGCTCAACTTTAGCCTATCCTGAATTACCAACCTCGCTTTCTCTCCAGCGACCCATGGCTGGTTATTTTCCGGGGTGCTAGTAGTCCATAACCCTTGGTTCCAATTATTATGTGATGATTTTGCCTCGGTCTGGATCAACAAAATGCTAATGCGAGCGCCCAGCTTGTGTGGGAAAATCCTTCCAAATGTCGAGCTCTATGCGAGGATCTGGAGCGATAGACAACAAAATCTTTTAATCGTCTGCCAAGGCTTGAGAAACTATCATTTAGCACATAGCTTTTGATACTCGGGTAAGAGACGCTGACAAATCTGCATCGCCCGATCGCGTCCGAGGCTAGAGCTTAGGCCAAGGGATTGTACAACTTCCCTGTGCAGATTAAGCACTACTAGTAACTGCCCCAGAGAGTCTAATGTACAGGCAACCTGTGTGGGGCAATCTGGTAGAACAACCGCTGGAACATCGTAAGGGCTCGCGCATTGTTATCACTGCTCAGCATATGCACTCTTAGCATGGCGACCACTTGTCTGCTGAATCGTGCCCTGACGGTCAATGCTAGGTCAATTACTGACCATCCGCCTCGCCCAGGTGCCAAATGCCGACAGTAAAACTGAACTCGGACCCACGATGTTGTAGCTGATTCCTCCTTGTCAGATCCAGTGTTGACCGACAGGTCGGCCAACTAAGAACTCGAGCCCTGGTGCAGACCGCTTTGTTTCAAATGGAAATAAAATCGACCTAATGAGTCTCAGTCCAAGGCTTACAATGTCTCGAACCATGACCAGAGCCTTCTTCGCGTTTCCAGTTTACAAACGAGGACCAGAACTTGGCCAACCCGAGTTGAAAGCTAGGTCTGCAAGCCTGTACTCTCGACGATCAATTCTCTGCTTGCCCTGGTCACGGACACCAAGTCTGCTCGGGAAACTAATGATAAGCGTCTTAGTTTCGTTACGAAAATAATCAGTCATAGCGCTCTTAGGGCTATCGCGCTCCACTGTCGCCAGTACATACTGCGTTTGTTGACCCTGCAACGACCCCAGGAACAGATCCCGGCGAACGAGACCTTGAAAGCCTGCAGCCTAGATTAGTTCCGGTCTGGATGGTCAGCAACGTGGTGCTCACATCATATGCGTTGGGGTAGATGAGACAGGTGGAACACATCACGGTGCCAATGGCTGTAAGCATCAAGCAGATCAGATGTACAATGCCCGCTGCATGCATTCTAATTATTAGTGATCATCTATTTGCCGAGGTACGGCTATGGGAGGTCAATGGCTCATGTACGAACTAGTGCGCTATCTCGTCAATTGCTAGTTTCATCTGAATCATAAACTGATATTATGTTACAGCTGCTGTAAGGCTGACCTCACTCGTCTGGCTGGGTTTTCTCCAAGGTCCCTGGGTTATGCGCGACTCGATGACCGTGTTGGTCTTTGTAAATAACCTAGCAATCACGGTCGGTTGGCTTCATCTATGAACAGAGATCCAACGTGAGGGCGGTCCTACCTTGGGAGGATTCTTCACATCCTCCTGCTCTGCTTCTGCTTTGTCAGTGATTATCTTCTCGACCTACGGAGTAGAACGGATGCATTAATAACCATCTTGGGCTTAACTTGCTTGGATGCTGGATGAGAAATCTGGAAAACTCTGAGGGCGATATGGTACAACTAAGGTATACGTATACTCCTCGCCAAACCTTGGTGATATCGTACCTTTCCCTGGTGAGAACCTCCGCGGATCCTCGTGAAGACGTAGTCGCCTTCTTGGATTTCTTGGCCGTTCTTGTCTTGAACTTTTGATGCTGGCATTGCGTTTAGTGTACGTGGAATGGTGCTACAACTTGGCTGGATCGCGAAATCTAAGTGTCTATATACCTGGTGTGATGTCATGAGGCCGTCATCTTGCCAACCCGACCAACAGACTGCTCTTCCCGATTAACGTATACAGATGTTTGAAAGTTAAGAGCGTAAATAGACAAGACTCTGCGGAATCTCTGTACAACCGGAGTGGAAGAGAAGTAGTTGAGCTTTGTGGTCACATCAAACTATTGTCAAGGGCACACAATGTTTTCAACGAGAGCACGGCAGACGTTTAAAATCCATCGCTTTTGGGGAAAGGCAAAATCATACACACTGCAATGTGTGCCAGGTGCGAGACACTGTGTGAGGCTGCGAGGCACTACTATGTGACTCGGCGCAACCCGAAAGCCGGATGCTACAGTCACCGACAGAGTAGTCGCGTGGCTATATCAAATCAGGACTTGGCGAGGGACCGAGAATGAAGGGAGTGAGCGTCCGACATTGCTCGGTGAGGGGTCACTGCTGCTTCTTAAGGGGGAGTAAGCGGCAAGCCACTTGATGGCATGAACGCTAGACGAGGATGCCAGATGGCGTACAGAATACGGGGAATGAGGACTGACCCTCCGCGATTATGTATATGTATATGAGATTCGCAACCGTAAAAATAGAGTGCAGCAGTTAGGAAAGCTGGGCGGCGGGGGGGCGGTGTAACAGTCCCCTAAATCGTGATTAGAACCGACTACCACCGTTGCACCCGTCCCAGACACACCCTTACTGAGCAAGGACGCCACGACGGGTGGTTGAGCTCGCAGGCCGCTAATTAATCTAAGACATATCGTCCGATTGCTGCTCCTATCGTCGTACTAGCTACGATGCGCCGGATGAGAGACCATGCCTGTTGCTGTCCCCCAAGAAAGCCAAGTTTTCAGTTAATTTCTGAGGCTGAGGCTGACATGCGAGGTCGACGGAAATCTGATTACCGCACGGCTGCAAAACAGTATTTTTGCCCCTTCATTGCTGATCGGGGATGGATGGGTGTACTCCGTGAAACGGAGACGGTAATTATCAATGCAACTCTGATGGTCCATCTTGATGATGGCCCACTCATTTTTCAATTTTGAGGCTCGAGGATTGTCACTCAAGGCGTCGGAGTTTTCGGCTGAACGGGATGTCTAGCGCACAGAGTACAAATATACAAGACGTGCCCCTAGCAGGATAAGAGAGCGCGTGACTGAGAAGGACACAGGGGGAGCTGTCGTTAGCTCTATGTAGTTTTGAGGTATAGATAGAAGCAGTTTACCTTTTCGAGGAAAAGAATAGCAAATCAAGGCAGGCAAGGTAGTAGCAGTGTGTCGTCTCCACAAACCCATTCTGCTGTGGGCGGTAATTACCGTACGTGACCAGCAGCTGGATTTCCTCTTGAGCAAGCAGTGCCACCTCCAGAAAACATGGGAATGGAGGGATGGATTCCTTTCTGATCTGCTTTGTATCTTCTGTTTTTCTATCCTCTCAACTCTCTGTGCCCAATAACTGTTTTAAATTACCTTGTGCAGTCGTCGGGAATGGAGACGCGTTGATCCATGCCTCTGGTGTCGTCCATGGTCCCAGCGTTTGCACTACCACAGGAACTCTTTTGCTCCTGGCTTATCAAACAACACTCTGGGGTGAGATCGAACATTACCACGACTAAATACTAATAATACTACGCCTCCCTGCTACGGTCGACCAGGCCGCGAACTGCACCCACATCAGCCACTATCAGATCTTGTTTCTCGGCGCTCCGGTCTCCATCAGCCCAAAATCCACGAGGGCACCCTGGGACACCCTTGGGCCAGCAAGACTGTTTCAGCTTGACATTTGGTCCATTGTTGCCGGTGCTGTTGATTTTCCTAGTTCCCACCTAGCTCAGTCCCACTACTGCCGACTGTCTCTGTCTCTGGTGGTGTTACCTTGGGCCCCAGACATACGCTACTACTTTACCTCCAGCATCTGATAGCCTCTTACTATTATTTTGTGCATCTTCAACGCCCTTAATACTCCGATACCCGTCCGCATGGCCCTCTAGATTCTTCAGTGTGCGCCGCGATAAGCTTATATCAAGTTTGTTTTTCGCCCGTCGACCCTAGCTTGCATTATCTATCTGATCTCTCCGTCTTGATTGGGAAGTCGCCCAATCGATCCTTCCTTAACCATGTCGAGTCCTTTGGCCAAGGTCCTGCATAGGATGCAGGCCCTCTTCTCGAACATTGTTGCTGCATTAGAGGCTATGCTACTATTTCCCTCTGTGTTCCGCGATCCTTCACATATGGGCCGAAAGTCCTCTCGTGCGGCCTTTCGGCGCCGTCGGGCTCTTAATGCCTTTGCTGATGAGATCGACCGGGCGTTCTCAACTCCTCTGACTCTGCAAAACATGCTCGCAATGTCTGAGAAGATCCGTGAGCAATTCAGAACAGGCCTAGAGTCTAGCCCAATCTGCATGCTGCCGTCATACAACCATGCCCTACCATCCGGGAAGGAAGAAGGGACCTTCCTCGCCCTCGACGTCGGCGGCTCTACGATGCGGGTGGCTTTGATCGAGCTTCGTGGGCAGGGCAAGATGGAGATTTTGCGTGTATCCTCATCACCGATCGACAACGAGGTGAAATTGCTGGAGGGCACCTCGTTCTTCGACTGGATGGCCGAGAAAATCGAATCGATGCTGCGCGAAGTCGGCACGAACTATGGACGTGAAGATATCCCGCTGTCTATGGGATTGTCATGGTCATTCCCGATTGAACAGACTTCGGCTAGCAGTGGTCTTGTCATCCATATGGGCAAGGGATTTTTGTGTTCCATGGGCACTGTTGGACAGGAACTAGGTGGGCTTATCGTTCAATCGTGCAAGAAGCGCGGTCTTAATGTCCGAATGGATGCGATTGTGAACGACAGCTCCGCTGCGTTGCTGTCCCGAGCATACGTTGACCCCGCTACTCGAATGTCTCTAATCCTCGGAACTGGCACCAATGTGGCCATCCACTTCCCAGTCCATGCAATTGGACTGAACAAATTCGGCACAAGACCCGCCGGCTGGTTTGATTATGCAAAGCACGTTATCATCAACAGCGAGATGAGCATGTTTGGTGGAGGAGTCTTACCGATGACCCGCTGGGACGACACCCTGAACCGCACCCACCTCAGACCCGATTACCAGCCCCTAGAATACATGGCCACCGGCCGTTATCTCGGCGAGATTATCCGACTGATCATTGTCGAGGCCGTTGAATCCGCTGACCTCTTTGGTGGAGAACTGCCCCACTCCATGCGAGACGCTTATTCTTTCGACACCAGTATCGTTGCATTCATCGAGGCTGATACATCGTCTTTCCTAACTGCATCCGCCACCCTTCTCCAGAAGGAGCACACCTTTTCTACTACACCATCCCGAGAAGACCTTCAATTCCTTCTAAGAGTGTGCAAGACTGTCTCGAAGCGCGCAGCAGGTTATCTTGCTACGGCAATCCACAGCATGTGGTGCCTACGCAATGACGCTGAATTTCCAGATGTGCCACCATCACCATCATCAAGCAAGGGGTCTGTCACAGTAACTGAGAGCAGAACAAACCCCGAAAGCCTAGCTATCGCATGCGACGGTAGTGTGATCAACAAATACCCAGGCTTCAGTGACCGCTGCCAATCCTACCTCAACCAGCTCACTCAAGAGACAAATTTGACCAACGGGTCGCAAGCCTCGAGCGAAGAATCTTGTATCCGTCTGGAGCCGGCACCTGAGAGTGCAATTCTCGGTGCCGCTGTCGCCGTTGCAGTGGCAGTAGCTGAAAAGCCAGAAGAAGCCACGATTCTTTAGGTTCCTCGTTATGATTATAGCATTTGCATTTGAACGGCGTTTATTAAGCTAGGACAGGGTGTGATTGTATAGGTTCATGTGCTCTTTTGGTACCTTTTTGTGCATTTTACACATTGTTCCATTTGTCTATGCGAGGTGTCCCATGGCCCTTGTCCATTTGCATACATGACTCGAGAACGGGAGCATTCTTCTTTTTGGCCGCAGAATTAGAGGGTAGCTCTCGGTGTACATAATATAATTGAGCATGATTTTGCCATTCTGTGTGCAACCGTATCAAGATTCTTCTGCTTCGTGCTGTATGTAGATGTTCATGATCAAGCTCACTCCCTACATAAATCCTGCAACAACTCTAGCATCCTCCGCTGAAGGGCCGATAATTCATCGACGGAAATACGACCCTGGCTGTCTACCGTCGCACTTGCAGATCTTTGACTTTGCACATTTTTCTGATCCGCCGTCCCATTGGCAATAAGGCTCTGCTTGAGACAGAAGAACGGAATGTGCAGCGCTCTCAGCTCAGCAACCATAGCGTCTGCCATCTGCTTCGACGCTTTGTACACCTTGCCATCATAATTTTGAATTTCGGCCGCGTCTTCTTCAGCCGTCTATACACGTATCAGTACCAAAAAAAATTAAAAATACGAGGAGGTTTCAATGATTAAGAACGACATACCGAAACCTCCTTCTCATCAATCGGCGCACCGACAGAACGTCTATCCTCCTGGATTAGGATACTTTCTGCACACCACGTCTAACTCGTAAATGACAGCTGGCGGGAAGGGGGAATTACAAAACCTGGTCCAACTCCTTCTTCCTGTCAGCTCTTGACTTCTGCTTCTGCAGCAATGCCTCGCGACCCTTCCACCACTGTCGTTCGTGGTCGTGTTGGCGTTGGATAAGGAATTGAATCCGCTGCTGTAGGTGCCCATTTTGAGCCACGGTGCGCATCACTTGTTTCAGGGCTGCTGGCCATGTTGCTATTGTTGTTGCCGTGGTTGGTGATTCCTTTGCTTGTGGCTGCGGTTGTGGTTGTGGGCTTGATAATGATGACGATGTGGGTACGTGTGTGGTGGGGGGATTTGGGCGAAAGGAATGTGATAATGGGGAAGGAGGAGAGTGTTTGGGTAGAGATGGAGTCACAGCTTCAGGTGGCTCGTAGTCATTTTCATCTTCATTATTGGAGCTCGGATGTGACTGCTGGGTAGTATTGTTGGTCGTTGGATTGGAGAATGCGGAGAGGGTTTTGAGAATGGAGTTTAAGTCGGCTGCGTTGTAGTCTTGAGACATTATGCGTTTTCAGAAGATTTAATTGCAGGGTGACACTATGTGCTAGCAAACGCAAAGATATACAGAAGTGAAGCAGGATGGTGGTTGTTGTAGTACTGTATGTAGCAGGATGTCTTGGCGCGGCGGTCATCCCATCGGCCCATCCGCCTTGGTTGGAAGTTTGGCTGAAAATTTCCCGGAACTTCGAATCCCCGTCATAGCTATTGGCATCACCACCATCCGCATCTCGTTCTATGAGTATTGACAGCCGGTAGCGCTGAGTTGGGCTGTACTGGTTTCGTCTTTGCCCTTTCTTCCTATTTCCTTCTTTTTTTCTTCTTCTCTCCTCTATTTCTCCTATCCGCAGACCCAGACCACCATGTCCCGGTCCGCCGCAGACGCAACGCGGTTCACGGCCACAGGGCCCTACGCAAGCTCCAAGCCTAGCGCGTCCTCTCCGTACAAACTCCCCGGATTTCTCGCGAACTCGAGTCCGAATCAACAGAACAATGCCAGTGAGCCCAGCGGGGGCCGGAAGGAGACGCCCAAGGAAAAGGTTGAGCGGTTGCGAGCACAGGCTCGGGCAGCCCGGATAAAGCAGTCGACCTCAAGGGCCGACCAGTTGATCGATTTTGGGCGGCGGTTTGCGAATAAGGCTCACAAGGGGATGGTTTATACGCTTATCACTGCGTCTGGTATGTCCGACCCGAGATATGTTTTTTCGCGTGAAGGGAGGATTAGGGACATGCCCGACTAGTATTAGAGGGGGGAGCATAGCTAACAGACAGGCTTACAGGCATCTGCGGAGCGCTTACTGTCTACTCGATGATCTCCTTAACGCTATATAACCGTCGCCAGCGTGCGCTGTGGATTGAGAAGGAAATGCAGACACTCAAGGATGCGCAGGCGTCGTATGTCAATGGAACTGCGACAAGTGAACAATTAGAATTGTTGAAGAAGGAGAAGATTGAGGAGATCTTCCAGCAGAAAAAAGCAGAGGAAAAGGCCCAGCGGCCATGGAACAAAGTCAAGACGTTCCTTCTCGGCGGATTGAAGACCGACGAAACACCATCACCCAACGCTGCGACTGCGAACACAGAGAGCACAAACAATCCTGCAGTTCTCAAGGCCCTCAACACCGCCGAAAACAAGCTGAGCCCAGCGGGTGTTTCTGCCTCCTCGCCACCGGGGCAATTGGATGTGCTTGCTCAGAATGCGGAGACTACTGCCAAGGAGACGACGCGAAGCTGGAAGAGCTGGCTCACCGGGCGATGAATAATCGAAAACGGAGAGAAAATGGGTATAGAATTTTTTGGGCGTCCCACAACCTACCCCGGGGTTCCTCTTCACTCCCCGCTTTCCGTTCCCTGACGCAAAAGGTTGGTCGTTGCGACGGTCCAGCCGACCCCTCTATTATTGCATCGCATTCATTCGGTGTCCTTATCTTCCATATCCTTGTAGTTTATACTTGGGTTGCGGCGTCATGTGGGTGTCTTTGAAGTCTTTGAGCCTATGTATCTATTACTGGGTCCATTTGTGTGATGTAAATATAAATCTGTCTCTCATCTTGGTTATAAATTCTCTCTCAGCTCGCTTTTCACGTAACGGCCGTAGGGCTACCGGGAACTCCGGCAACCGGAAAAGAATATCGTTGCCTGTTGGTACTCCCGAAATCTAGACTTGCTTCAGCCACGTCCCTGGAGATCGTAACAGCCTCGGATGGAAGCGAAATCGAAGCTTTTCGAAGGTGCGGAGCGAGCTGACTAGTCAGGAGATAATAATAGCAGAGCGCGCAATGCTTCCGTGGTAAGGCTGTCATTCAACCCAGATTTGATATCGACGAGAATAACGCTGGGAAACTGTGGCGGTGCTGGTGGCACAGATATCCATTCGTGACGCAACTCACGCTAAGCCAAGAGAACGCCAACGTCATCCAATCCGAGGTCGAACTTAGCCAGATGGAGAGATTCTCAGCGCCGCAATTCAATCACAAACACAGCAGCATGACGCGAGACGGATTCCCCGTATCCCCTCATCCTCCTGAAAAAGATACCATGGTTTAGAACCTTCCGTAAAATTACCAGATCAGGAATTCAACTCGAAGATCCAGTTGGTGCTGTTGGCTAGGAGGCGAGTTCGCATGCTGCGTGGCCCATGCCTCAGCCCTGCAGTGCGGGCCAGAGAGGGGCTTAGCCACCCCACCCAGAAATCATCATCCATTTTCCACCGCCGGCTGTGTAAGAATAAAACAGCAGCCTAGCATGATTACGGATCCGAAGCCTGCTTATTCGAGTCCCAAGCGCCGCTGCGCCTGTTTGATGACGGTATTTGCGGACGGTAATGTCGGAGATTTCAGCCTTGGTGGGGTTGGCGACTCCGAGCTAATCAACCCCTCTATTCAGAGTGTATAAAAGGCAGGCGCTCGACCCGGGTTCCCCTTCTTCATCCATCAACACTCCTCATCAAACCCTTATTTTTCATCGAGCCCTAAACCTTTTGCTTCAACGAACTCCTCACTTCTCACATCACAACAATGTCTGGCCCTTACGACCACAACCAGCAGTACAACCAGGGCTACGGCCAAGGCGGCTACCCTCCTCAGGGTTACGGCCAGCAGGGATATCCCCAGCAAGGCGGTTACGACCAGTCCTACAACCCTCAATATGGTGATCAAAACCGCGCCGGAGCCGGCGACTACTACGGACAACAAGAGCACCACCAGCACCACCAGCACCAGAACCAGCCTCAGTACGGTCAGGATCAGTATGGTCAGCAGCAGCAGCACCAGCAGCAGCAGTACGGTCAGGATCAGTATGGCCAACCTCAGTATGTCCCCCAGTCACCTCCCCTACCCGCCTCATCCCAGAGGAACAGCAGCTAACAGCTCATCACAGATATGGTCAGGAGGCGCCCGGCAATGCCCAGGATGGTGAGCGTGGTCTAGGAGGTGCCGTGGCAGGTGGACTAGCGGGAGCATTTGCTGGTAATTACCCGGATTCGCGTGCCATGTTACCCCATGGCCGCTATCAGATATCCAAACTGACATCGTTACTCGCAGGTCACAAAGTCAATCACGGCTTTCTAGGCACGATTGGGGGGGCTTTGATCGGCTCCATTGCCCAGGACGCAGTAAGAACTCTTTTCTATCCCTTTGGTGACCATGAAGCTGAATTAGTTCACCAGCTCAAGAAGAAGGACAACAAGCACAAGGATGACCCAACCCCAGGATATTATGATCAAAGCCAGTATGGAGGCTCTCACCAATCTGGCAGCCACAACTCAACGATGGATTCCCTGGGCAGCTTCTTCAACAAGAAGTAATCATCCCACTTCTTATCACGGCCGCTTGACTTGCTTCTACTCTATATTAGTTTGCTCTCCGCAATGACATATATGGTTTTTGGTTCTCGTTAGCTACTTTGGAGAAGACTTGAGAGTTACTCGAGGCTTATAGCTAGTGTATCTGCGCTCAGACAATGATACTTCCCTTTGAGATTGGTTCATAGTTGGCCTATGGTCGAGTGCCAGCAGCGGTAAATCGGTGCCTGATTATAAAGGCAACAAAATCAAGGCAGCGGTGTATTTCGGTTGTGCGCTAACCAAAAGAGGTAATACGACCGTCGTCTGGCAGCCGCGCTAGCCGAAAGTGGTAACCCCATATCTCTCGTCGTATTGCCTCTTTTGGTCATCACGTGATGCTTCAACGCTCGTGCAACCCCCGCGGTCCGACCGTGGGAGGTACGATAAGAAGCATCTCCATGATCGAAAGCGACGCGCACCTCTTGTATTTTGTAACGGTCCAGGTTACTCATTTTCTCGCCGGGGCTACTAGTACACGAAACACCCAGTTGTTACGCCCGTGATACCAGTAGGCGCTCGCATACCGTCTCTGTCGCTGCAGCGCCACCACCACAATACCATTAACCTGACAATGAGGCTCAGCGATCCACAATGGCCCCTTCACAATTAAAGGCAATCGTGGGAATATCAGCGGCAGCTATATCATTAAGTTTTTACCAGCTGTCTTTATCCAACTTCGCGAATGTAATAATGCAGCAAGCGCAGGACGAGTCTCGTCGACCAGAAAATGAGACGGGCTCAAAACGACGAGAACAACGGTCCAACCGCCCCTGAGCCCAGGCCTGTTTAACCACCTCAAGCCTTCGCTCCGCGGCAATCAACCACATAACGGCGGAATGTATCAGCTACGGCTATGGCAGTCAAACCTGACGGACAGGCCAAAAAGATAAAGGACCCCGAGTTCATTGCTCAGTTATAGCGAGTGCCCGGAGCAGGTCGGACAACACGTGGAACCCATTCCCCAATCATGCGTAATCTGTAGGCACAAGCTAACAGTCCACGCAGGGTGTCCGCAGAAACTGGTACGCACCTAGAGGCGGGACAATACAGTGCCCGTGGATAGAGCGGCAGTTCTCCATAGCGTCAACAGCAACACCGAGATAAATGCCGTCAAAAGCAGTGCCGCAATCAAATTCGGGACCCTGTCTAAACCTTGCCTTACCTTTAAGCCGTGTATATCAGCTCCATACATTTGGCAACCAACGAGACGCTGCATCTCAATTGATGTACGGTCTAGAACTGTGCGTCCCGCTCTCCCTGGATCTTCAAGTTGAGGCTCCAGTTTAATTCTAATCCGCACGCGAGACGGCGGCCGGCGTTATCGAGATGGCCTAGATGACCATAACACGGGTATATGATGAGGAGGACAATGCAATATCATTCAAAGTTGGTGAAAAGTTGTACTCCGCCTGCACCGGTGTTACACGCTTGGCCTAACATTAAATCGCGAAGTATATTAGTTTGCAGATCCGTATACTGTTTGGAGAGAATAGGACTCTTGGCTCACTATCTAAACCTTAGGTCGGAATCGTGGCTTCATTCAGTCGTTTCTGGAGCGTATCTAGAGGCGATGCCCCTGCAGAACGACCCCTTTGAGTGATAAGACTAGGAACCAGGTCCTGTTGACATTGATAGGGAATTGATCATCGACAAGTTTTGATCCCATGGGATAGATGGGATCAAAACGAAGGAATGGGAGAGTAGAAGAGCGATCTGGCTGTTTGTACAATACCGAGGGAGAAGGAGACAAAAATGCAGCATTTGTGGGTTTCAGCCTCAGCCTTAAGCAAGGAACAGAAGTCGGCCGTTGAAGGAACGAGTTCCTACCGCTTATGTCTCGCTTATCGCGAGCTGGCTTCACTTTCATTTTTATCTTCATCTCACGACTTCTATCTCTACCACGACGTCACTCCACCCGTCCCTCACCCTCGTCACCCATCGACTCTAATCAATCTTCCTGTTTTACAACTTTTGTTCTTTTGGCAACTCCTATTCCATTACTCGCTCTGTAATCCATACAGTTGGTTACACTTTCATCTCGTGTCTCATGTTGTTATACGACTCCCAGTAACACAACTCAACCCTGCCGTTTTGCCCACAATATTAGGGAGACTCCTTAAGACGCGGACCAGTTTTACTGGTTCCGCGTCGTTCGTTTTCCTCTACGCCCTTCATTGTATGAGCGGGGATCGCCCGTCATCGTCTGAGTATCCAAGTACCATCTTGAATGAGCTGTATCGCATCAATCACTCCGTGAAGGCGCGTTCATCATACCTCTCAGTCTTTCACAGGCTGGAAAACATCTCAAACCGCACACCCTTCGAACACATCACCTTTCCCCCAAGTAACACAACGCTGGACGACCTGCGTCTCCGCCAAGTCGCTCAGCGGCGTTCTGACGCCACCCAAAGAAGACAAACAGTTGAACGTTTTTTACAGCAGGCTCAACGATACGCGTATAACGATCTTACCCGACTCGACATTGAGAGCGACGAGGTCTTACTCTCTGGCAGCTGGGCTGATATTGCGGACATGGCGGCAAACCAAAAGGCCAGGGTCCGAGATGCTGAACCCGCCCAAGGAACTGTCCCAACCTTCTCCTGGATTACGATGCATAGGGACTGCTTTCGATTAATCGTGAAAAAGGGCGACCTGGACTTCCTACCAGACTGGAAGCTCGAGTCGCCCCCCCAAACCACTGACCCGGACCCTATCAAGTATCAGGTCGGAGTTCTACTTTCGGGTTACAACGCAGTCCCAGCTCGTTTCGATGGACGGGACGCTCCAGTGGCCCAAGTTGCCGTGACCGGTACAGGTGCTTATCTACGTGTCTCCACGCAGGGCACCGGCGCCCATTTAACAGATGAAACGGGCTGCGGCGTCAATGAGGACGACGTCCAATGGCTGCCGCAATTCGCCACACCTGAATCCCGGCGTCGTGTTACCCTTGACTTGCTCCGGCAAAACGCCGAGCGCTATGCTCCGTTCGGTGATCAGACGGACGAACGCAATCTTCGGTTTAGAGACGTTCGTTGGCACGACGAGGGCTACATTATATTGGCCTGCTGGGATGCTGAGAAGTTTCACATGTTTCCCGCTATCTGTACGCAAGCCGATATTGACGAATTACGACGTCAGTTGCAAGAACCATATAATGATCAACGCGTTCTCCAGCAATTGACGGGCCTCGACCCCACCAATCCTCATTTGTCTGACGAGAACAGTTTGCGTCTAAAATGGTTCGTTGGACGCCTTTCTACCGTAGCACCGACTGTTATTTATCAGACCCAAAAGTGGCGATCTAATTTTGCATGGGTCACGGCCAATGCAAAGCGTATCAAATACGCAGAGCTTACTCAACGCCTGCAGGATCGTATCGCAGCGGAGGATGCAGAAGCTGACCGCCGCGCCCGTGAGCTTGCGCAAAGAAACCAGCGCAACCTACAACGAGTTGGCCTCGCGGGCAGCCAGCTTGATCTCTCGGATGATGAAGATGAGAACATGATCGATGCACCGCCTGCACGTGAAAGATGGCTCTTCGTATGCGAGCGCCACCATATATATCGTTCTACGACAAAACTACGGCTAGCTGGCTATGCCCATGCCCCGTCATACGACCAGTGGGCAGGAATTCTCCATATCGGCCCACAGCCAGGACCACACGAGGAAGACAACCCTGACTATGCTGACAGTGCCGCTTGGAATGCCATTCAGATGGCTTACGTCAAGTTTCCACAGTATGATCTCGTTAATGGCTGCCCTTGGGGTTTACCTGCAGAGGCGTTGCTGCGCCACATGAGAAAGGTCGACAATTTTTTTGATAATCTCATGTACATCAATGAGTATCGTACGACGTTGGCTTCAATTGAACGTTGGTATCGCGCCTTAGATCCGGATGCACAGAAAGCGTTGCACCAGCAAGATCTCACCACTTGGGGAATCCCTGATAACGCGCTTGGAAATCTTCAAGCGCTTCCTGGCGTGGTCAGACGTATCGCCAACCCCATTGCAGTCAATCCTCCCGCCGCTTGACGTGCTTCGCGACTCGAGATGTTTCCATGACCTTGATTGGCCTTGTGGTACCTCTTTCTCAACGGCATTTTTCAATCGCCAAAACTGCGTCTCGCCATGACCTTAACTGGTCGGTGGTCAACGCCGCCTCGTGGCACCTCCCTTCTTATTACTCTAGCGTCGCGTCACCACCTTTCCTTCCTTCCGTTGTTCTCCTAACAACGTCGAGTAGCCTTTTCTTTCCCACTGGTGCTAGTAGCAGGACAAACGTCTAAACGGCCCTAGGTCGGCGAACGACAAAGTGGATGACCTCTTCTTTCCTTTTATTTGATCAGCAGTCCTGTATCATTTATGATCTCTTGTGCTCCGCACAAAAGCCGGGGGGAAGCTTATGGGCTGCATGTCCGTTATGTAGCTCGATATTTACCGGCAGTGAGCGGCTGCCTAGAGAATAAACTGCTTATGATCTGAACATACTGCCTCCTTGCGGCTACCAATAAGCATAGGACGTTAGATGTGGGAGGAGCCCAGTGCTAGTTGCTTGGAACAGAGCTAAATAGATACGCACACCCTAAGCACCACATACAACCACAATCTCGTTCTATAAGTCCTTGTAGCCATGGCCCTTCTAGTTTTCGTTCATAGCGATAAAAATGGACATCAAGGGCAACATCGGACTCAATGGTAGTCTGGTGATCAGCTTGGCCACAACGAAACACCATGAACTCAATAAAAATTCCCATGCAGCAACACCACCTCAGGTTCAGACACCCCCCGTAGACGCCAGTTTCCTTGACAAGTCAATTTGCAGGTAGGAATATATTTTCCGCGAATTATTGAACTGTGCATAGACACTGTGTGCCGCGCATGCTCATTCACTATTAGCAACCAAGGAGAATACCCACGGAGACCGGAGGATTTTCAATGAATAGAGTCAGATCCATGAGGTGTAAAAGTTTCGCTAGTCCAGGCCGCGGGCAGGGGAGGAAAACAAGCAGGAGAACGATTTTCACAGCATGCCAAAGCACTAATACCAATGAAGAGATCCCACATGTATAGCATATATATATCTATGCTATGAAGCCCAAGAGCCTGGTTCTTAGACCCTCTTGTAATTTGTTTGGGATAGTGTATATATTATCCTGAGTCGCTATATAGATGGAGTCTCATTTAGAGTGCTCGGCGCTGATCAACAGGCCTCATGATTAAACGCATTCGGTTTATCTAGAAGGTTACACCCCTTATAAGCCAAAAAAGGAGAGACACGTATTAAGTTCCGAGGGGCCATTACATGGGTAAAATTTATCTATCCTTTTTGTTAGGACCGGGATTGATTTAGTTCAAGATGATCGTCCCCAAGTCTAACTGACTCTCCTCATCAATGCAGTCCATAGGAAGCAACAACACTCCTTTTAAATTTACCTATTTGGTCGGTGCATCATGTGTAACATTTCGGCTATTTGCTATGCATAGCCTACTTGCTATCTTTGTCTTTCTCTGTTCCAGAGGGACTTTTGTACCTAAGCTGTGACAAACTTGCTTCGTTCCTCACCAACTCTTCGCCGCCCAACCAGGATATCCTCAACACAGTTCACACACTTCGAGCAACGCTTGTAACTGCACTCTTTGAGCTGGACTGAAATGATATCACGCGCCGTGAGCTAATCATACAGAAAGCTAAACCCCTCCCCACCATTCTGGACGAATCACACACCAAGCATCCCAAGCACGACGGCGACCACGACGGCGACCGCTACCTCGCAACCAACACAGGCGCGGACGAATCGGTATTCGCCTACAAATTATATTTCCTGATGGCAGCAATGATATTATCAGAGTCCTTAGCCTCTGAATGCGACTTGACTTTTGTCAGCCCTTTGTGTTATCTTTCGTCGGGCGAATTGCCGGCGAGTGCCAAAACCAAAAGCCAAGCACACCTCGATACCTACGAGTGTGATGGCCTTTTGACGGTGCTTGAACAAGACTACAAGACTACAAGACGCGTATTGTAGCCCTTGTGTCGCGGGTTGGTTGACCCGTCTCAGTGGCTTGTCAACGCGAGTGTGATTAAAGGGGAGACACCAATGAGTAAATACTTAGGTACTCTTGCTCCCTTTTCAAGTCCATAGTCATTTAAACTAACATACCTAACTCTACGATCTAGAGGAACCGGCTCCATCAGGAAATCACGCGCGTGGGATGCACAACTAGCAAGGAACAATATTCGAGTTCAACCTCACCAGGACTTCTGGTGGGAAGTGTTTCTGCACTGGGAATTAACCACAAATCGCTCTGCCTCACCTTAAAAGCAACACCGTTCAAAAGTCGATAATAATACGCTAAGAGCCTCATATGAGGTGCTCCTCGCTGGCCACGCTCAAGTCAAGCGTACAACCGCTGCTACAGGGGTCTATCTGATCTACTACGGCGCTCCTTATCTTCCGGGCGGCCAAAAGACGAAGCCCTACTGCATGATTTACGGACGACTCAGCCTTAAGGAACAGTTGCAGATGACAGCCCCTCTAAACAGCAACCAACTGGACAACTACACACTATCCTAGGCAAGATGACAAGTGATTTTAATACTGGATTGTACTCTAATGCTTCGGTCTTTTGAATCTATACACTACACACGAATATCCTCTCTCAGTTTGATACCAGGGTATAGCCAGGATATACAAGAAGCCTCCTGATATATGGCATATTCTCTAACTCTAGCATGCACAGCCGGACTTTTTATGCCTAGCCCGGACTGTAGTGCCTGTACTTCGAATCACGCACCTACCATCAAGTTTTATTTTGATGCTTTCATGCAGGCAATTTGTCTTTGATGGGTCTCTATTGTTATCCAAGCCTAGATGCTTTCCATGTTCCAGTATATCCCGCGGTCCTTCTTGTGTCGGGTTTGTCGTCAGGCCTGCCTGAGGTTAAGGTCGTCGAGGTACCTTCCTAATCGGGCAATGGCAGGACGACCTGGCAACTTCTCCTCTGCCCCCAAACGTTTCCTCCTCTCGCTCACACGACGACACTGGTTCCATCAGAAACCCGACCTTCGCTCCAGTTTGGGAACCCTAACTGTCGTTCTGCCATCTACTCTCGTTTCTTCTCTCATAGTCGTTGATCGAAAAGGTTAGTCTCAGCTTTTCCTCCAGCGCATGTAAACAGGCTGCTGACATGAGTAGTTTTCTCACAAAAGCTTAACAATCGCCTTGAGTAGTCCCTGTAAGGCGGTCGACCATGCTTGAGTATCCAGACCTACCTGGTCTCTTGACTGAGGGAACCGGGGCTATAAATGCATATACTCCTTGGTTAGCCGGACGAGAACCACTTGTTATGGATCTCGAACCAATTCACCCGAGTCTTGCCCTCGCTTCCCCTACGGCCGTGCCCATTGTAGGCACAACGACTTGTGGTTGGTACAACGATAAGGATACCAAACTGATAGTTGGGTCCCCATTCGTTCCATGCAGTACCAGCTCAGCCGTGACCACCATAGGCTTGACGACAAGTGCCGCCGCTGCTGGGAATCCCGACTCAGAGCCTGGCAAAGGCTGTTCAGTTTGTTTCATTGCGCGAGATTCGGGTCATTGGAAGCCAGGCGGAACTATTACGTGGCTCGACAGCTCGTTGACAACTACCTGCGTCAAGTATACTGAGAAGTACGGCCCAATTACCGGCACAATCACCTTCCTTACTTTTGTAGTTTCGTCCAACACTGAGTCAAGACCAACATCTGGCTTTGAGCAAGACCTATACGAGTTCCTTTCAAGCCCAACAACAACCACAAACGTCACACTCGTCGTCAATGGTTGGGACGGTATGTCAACAAACTGGCATATGTTTTTTGATGTCATTGGTCCCCATATCAGAGAAAAGAGGATCACTATGCGCACTTACTTTACTCAACCTTTCAAACTTAACGGCGTCGTGCACAACTGGTTTGACGTGGATATGAACGAGGTAATCGCTATCATCAGAAATGAAACCGACTCCGCGCTCCCACACTGCCAAAGCTCGAGGGTCTTCCTCAATACGATCGACTACATCTACGGCAAAAAAAGCAATATGAGTGAACAGGTGTTGGATATACGCACAGTTTCCAACTTCCGAAACAAGCATCACCAGAAATCTCTACCTCTGGACGCAATACCAGATATGACGTCTTACGACAGGCCAGTCAATCATATTACACTCTTATCAGAGGAGCTATTCTACTGTGCAAATGACGGATGCGAGGAGTCTTTCACAAATAAAAGGGCTCGCAACAAGCACGAGAAATATCGATGCGTCAAAGCAAACGCGATCACCCTGGAATGCCGTTCAGAGGGTTGTACTGCGATATTTGAGTCCCATGGGGCGCGGTGGACTCATGAGAGGTCCAACCACCCTGATGAACAGCTTTGCAAGAAGCGTTTTAGGCCCGTACAACCCAGTGAATATGCGAGCATTCTCCAAGAAGCGCTTTCGCATCAAGCAGTCAGCGTTTCTGGAGAGCAATCCCTGTTCCCTCCTATTGAAGTTTTCAGACAGACTCTACTTTCACTTGTCAATGCTGAAGAGCAGCCCGCAACTCCACTTGTTGACGTCCTCAGGCAGGCCCTACTTCCACCAGCCAGTCTCCCGGCAGAAAAGGCGCCGCTGCCGTTCGTCGAAGGCCCTCAAGATCTGGGTGTGCTCCCGAGTGTCAGTCTTCCCGAAGAACAGAGTCCGTCGCCGCCTGACGAGACTCAGGAATACCCTTGTCCTTTGTGTGCCAAGGTATACAAGTCACCGGACGCTCTAGGGCTCCATGCGAATAGGAAACATCCGGGCCAGAAGATCCGTATTCCTCGTCCAAAGGTCGTTGGACGACCTTTCGCATGTTTGTATTGTCTCGCCACGTACAGACATAGATCCGATCTGGTCTCGCACTGCAACAGAAAGCACCCTGGCAAACCAATCCGACCCCCAAAGACGGATAACATTCCCCGCCCCTGGAGTTGCCGCCTCTGTTCAAAGAGTTATGCTTCGCAGAAGGAGCTCGGTAGACATATGAGAAAGTCTCATCGTGGTGCTCCCTTGAAAGAAGGTGGAGAAACTTTCCCTTGTCATTTCTGTGAAGAGATATACACCACTGCCGGAGGTCGAGAACAGCATGAACGCGTCTTACACCCAGATAAAGCCCAGGTATAGGGCATGAAGTTGAAGCTCGAGATACGCCTGGTTAGGTACTTCGCTCTCAAAGGTAACGGCAACGAGAACTGGCCTGTGGGCGCCACGAGACCCACAGCATCTACGACACCCTGTGTCATCCACTTCATTTCTGCCTTTAGCATGGGTCTCGCCTTTCTTATGATTTTAGGTGTCTTTCATTCTTCGGATGTTTCTGGCCTTGATGGTTACAGTATTGTTCGACAATGAATTATGTATCGGCTATCATCTGTTGTTCTTCTATGTTCATGCGGCTTACCATATTCGGCGCAAGATTTCTAGACATGATCCACCTAGAGGTATTTTTATTCCTAACACAAAAAAAAAATCGAAAATTGATTGTATCAATAAAAAATATCGGTCTTGCGTACGAGGTATCGAATTGAACTAGGGTACGAAGCCTCAGGCACCAACGCCAAGCCAGCATCAAAAGTTCAAGCGGAAGAAACAGTCTCCTCCGAGAAAAGTCGAAGAAATCCAGACCAATTCCCACTCCACGACATCATGATTGTGCGGAAGTTATATTCGCGGCAGGGTACGTATCATTACACTCACTTGATTGAGCTTTTCAGAAGTTACTTGCTAATCCCTACGCTGCAGGCCGCCAGCTCCTCTCCGTCAACCGCCAGGCCTCCATCCTGAGAAGGTTTCAGTCGACCGAGACGCAGACGCCAACAACGACTGTCGAGACAGCAGTCAAGGTCGAGACTGAGGAACCCGTCATTCCGGTTCCCACCGAATCCGCTTTAGATAATAGCACATCCTCGGATTCAATAAGACTCGCTGCGACAGAGGCTTTCTCCAGGCAAAGGCAGAATGGTAGGCACCCTGTGTCGAAACAATAACTACCATCGACAGAACTAAACCTAGCGACAGTAAAAAACTTCAAAAAACTTGGAAGTGTCGTCAGAAACAAGTATTGGCCAGACGCCCTCATTGAAAACCCCCCCTTACCCTCCCAAATCACCCTCGAACTCCTCCTCGCCAACCAAACTCATCTCGGCCACTCAACATCCCGCTGGAACCCTTCAAACTCGCAATACATCTTCGGTATCCGTGACGGCATCCATATCATCTCCCTCGAGTTAACAGCCGCCTACCTCCGGCGCGCAGCCAAAGTCGTCGAGGAAATCGCCGCGCTCGGTGGTCTGATCCTGTTCGTTGGCACGCGCCAGGGACAGAAGCACGCCGTCGTCCGCGCTGCAGAGCTCACCGGCGGGTACCACGTCTTCGACCGATGGATTCCCGGCTCCCTGACAAACGGCAATGAGATCCTGGGCAGCTGCGATCGCAAGGTTGTCAACGCGTTCGACGAAGAGCTCCCAGAGTGGGCGGAGCGTCTGGAATCCCGCGGTTCTCTTAAGCCCGACCTTGTCGTCTGCTTGAATCCCTTAGAGAGCACGGTGCTCCTGCACGAGTGTGGACTGAACAACGTCCCCACGATCGGTATCATCGATACAGACGCCGACTCGACAAAGGTCACGTACCCCATCCCCGCGAATGACGACAGTTTGCGCTCGGTCAGCCTCATCGCGGGTGTTTTGGGTAGAGCCGGAGAGGCGGGTCAGAGGAGAAGATTCGAGTCTGCGAAGCGCGGCGTGCTTGGGTACCGATCGGTTTCACTAGGCAAAAAGGATGTGGCTGAGAGGCCGGAAGGTGAAGATGCGGCCTGATACCTGAGTCCATTGTCGCTATCCCGAAGGCGTTTGGTGAGAAGAGGGAGCTGTCAGCAAGCTGCAGACTTGTTTTCTCTGGGCAATTTTGAGTCTGCAATTTTATGTATAGATAATTGTATGGTCATTGTATTAACAGAATATATTGTTCCCTTTCTTTTACAAGACACAGTTCATAATTTCAATTCGTATTTGTATATCCAGTAGTGGTTAACATGACATAGATTAGCTATATCAGTATGCGCATAACCCAACAATTGATATGCGCCAAGGGTCTAGGATGAACTTTTCCTCCGTAATTGTTGAATAAAGCTGATATCGATATCAAAACAGGGAAAGGAAATAATTCTCTATATATAAGCTGATGGATCTAACCCAGAGCCCTCATGGTAAGTTCCACACTAGAAGAAGTCAGCACCATTTCAGCTCCAGTCAAGCAGGACAGCTAGAGTAAATAACGTATAGGGCAATGAAACAACTTACACTGCAAATGTCCCCGCAGAAACAGGCATGGCCCTGAGCAGTGTGGGCCCCAGACCCTTCCAGAATCCCAAAAAGCCCTCAGTTGCATATGTCTTCTTGAAGCAGTCGGTCATGCTCTTGAACTGCTGCTGGGCACCGAAGCCATCGCACTGCATCTTGCTCTTGACAACATCAAATGGGTAGCTGGAAAGCCAAAGCGCTTCACCTGCTAGGCCTCCATACGCAGCAACCTTGAGACTGGAGATATCCTCGCGCTTGACGTTATTGCGCTTGGCATCCTGATTCATGAGGTACTCGAAGGTGAGGAACCAGACACCGTAGGCTTGGATTTCACGGATGTATGTAACAGCCTGGCCACGGTAGAGCCCCTTGAGAATGCCGCCCTGCGCTGTGAGTTTGCGGATGCAGTCGATGGGCCCGCTGTACAGTCGGTCTGCGCCGTGTGGTTGGGTCTGGAGACGGATACGAACGTGTTCGATGGGACCTGAGAGGACGGAATTTGTGATACCCGCGAAGCCACCGGCGAGGTAGTATTGGCCGTAGCCGAGGCTGCTGTCGGCGTATTTCTTCTTGTTCAACTCCTCCAGCCGTCTCCGGGCTTCGTGGAAGGCTCCGAATTGAACACTGACCTGAGGGGCATTAGGGTAGCAAAGAAATCGATAGCGCGGTACTCACACAGGCGCCAATTCCAATGAGCGGAGTCAAGGTTCCCTTGTAGAAAGCGAAGGGGCCCTCATTCTTCAGAATCTTCGAAGCGCAGTCGAGGGCGCTGCTGTATTGAGTGGTCGTCTGTAGGCGCACCTTAACGATATCTGCAGGAATCAATTGATGATACGAGGGATTGACAGGCAGTCGAGTACAAACCAAAGGGTTGACCTATTGAACTGTTAGCGATAGTCGGAAGGTTTGCGACAAAGAATGATCGCGAGCAACTCCTCCCCGCACCGCATTTCCTATACAATAATAGGCTCTCCGGAAAACAGGGTGGGGCATGTCTAACAAAAGCAAGTCACAGAATTGGAGAGGGCCGACCAATGGAAAGGATATTGGGAAGCGAATTGACAGATATTCACATACCTAGAAGCACTTGCGCAATGCCACCAGCAGCACCCGCAGCCAGATCTTTGACTGTGCGGAGGGCTCCTCCGTGCTCCTCTAAAAGCTCGACCTCCATTGCAGCAATACCGTACGGGTTCGGCGAACGCTGAAGCGATTGGAGGGTGTGTATAGCGGGGGTGGGTGTGGTGGAAGGGGACGAACAAACCGCTCAAAGGAATGAGGGAATAGAACTTGGAGTGAAACGAAAATGAGTTGCTTATCAGGAATTATCTCCTCATCGCCCGCCGAGAGGAACAAAGTCAGGGACTCCGATTCGCCCGCACCTCCGTACCCACACGTGAGTTGGAGGCGGGAAACCAATCTGACGGCGGAGTTTTGGGCGATTTTTCCTGGCGTTTTGCCGGAGCTCTGGATTTCACCCCGAGGGAAACGACGGCGCCTCTAGAGACATTATGCACAGGAGGACTATCGTGCAGGTAATTTTTCTTCCCTTGTCGCTAGCCATATACCATTGCCCTCGCATCACCGCTGACTATCCACTCGCAGCTCTCCCGTTGTCATGGTGTTGAATGGCATAGGACAGCTCGGCTACGAGATACTGTAACACGTCCTCCGCGGCGGCGCTTCCACCCCTCCCCTTGTAACCTCGACTCTTCCGACCCTCCGTCCACGAATGATGCGGATGCCGCCGGCAATGTCTCTGCTTTCCCAAGGACGACACCGAAATTCGGTGCTCGTTGGGGAAGTAAAGCAACACAACCCGCGGCACTAAGTCCTGAGGAACAGGCTATTCGGAAGGCTTTGATGGATAAAACTGCCAAAGAACAAGAAAAGCAGCGACATGCAGAAAGTCTCCGGGAGTCGCTAAGGCGCCAGCGATCGAACAATCGCCGCGGCGCTGTTCCCGCCGAGACAGGGAGACAACGTTTCCAGACACAACCACCATTGATTACCGGAGAGGACTTTCAACCCCGGAAAAATACATATAGGGACTGGATATGCCCCAACTGCCAATATAACTGCTTTGGCAAACATTCCTTCTGTCCGCAATGTGGTTCCCAAAAACCGGCTGTTCAAACCCACTCCGCACCGCGTTCAATGCGCTCCCAGGATTGGACATGTCCCAAGTGCTCTTTTACTTGCGCTAGTAAACTCATGTTCTGCCCAAAGTGCACTACTAAACGGCCCCCTCTCGAAACATTCTCCCCTAGGCGGGAACGCATTGACCCTAAACTGCGTGCGCAGGATTGGACGTGCCCCAGCTGCCATCACCTTTGCTTTGGCAAACACATGACTTGCCCAAAGTGCACAGCTAGACGACCAGTCCCCAACAAGTTCCCTTCGAAGCCTACCGAGGAAATCATTGGGGAATCCATCAGAATCCGCAAACTAACCCCCCCACCGCCCGATGCTGAGATGGATGAAGAAGGACCTCGGGATTTGGCTCTCCAGAAACATATTGCCAACCGCCAGAACAGCGCCGAGCGCCAGAAACAAAAGTCCAACAAAACAGACACATGGACATGGGATCCTTCTTCTCTAGATAATATCCAGATTGATAGCGAGGTCATCGAGCAAAGCAAAACGCCAAGACGCCGGGGTGGCCGACGGATGCCAGAAAATGAAGATCAAGGAGGAAAAGAGTTCGATGAAGAAGAATATCGTCAGCGTCGCGAGGAGCGCAAGCGCTTGAAGAAAGAGAAACAGGTGCAGCAAGCAGATGTTGAACCTGCGATGAGCCCGCTGTATCTGCCCGAATTTATCAGCGTGAGCAACTTTGCTGATGTTATTGGCATGCGGCCAGCACAGTTCGTCGAGCGGTTAGAAGAGATGGGCTTTGAAGACGTTTCATACAGTCACATTCTCGATGCCGAAACATCTGGCCTGATCGCCGCCGAGTTCGGCTTCGAGCCCTTCTTCGATACCGGCGTAGAGTATGACCTAACAGCTGCGCCGGAACCGGAGGACAAATCCATTTGGCCATCTAGACCCCCGGTGGTCACCATTATGGGCCATGTAGACCATGGAAAGACCACTATTCTCGATTGGCTGCGCAAGTCTTCCGTTGCCGCATCAGAGCATGGCGGCATCACGCAGCACATTGGCGCCTTTTCCGTCTCTATGCCGTCTGGCAAAACGATAACCTTCTTGGACACCCCAGGCCACGCGGCCTTTTTGGATATGCGTCGTCGCGGTGCCGATGTTACTGATATCGTGGTCCTTGTGGTAGCTGCCGATGATAGCGTCAAACCACAGACGATTGAAGCCATCAAACACGCAACAAGTGCCGGGGTCCCTATTATCGTAGCCATAAGCAAAATTGATAAACCGGGCGTTAATCCTGAAAAGGTCAAACAAGATCTTGCTGTTCAGGACATTCACGTGGAAGATTACGGCGGCGATGTACAAGCGATTGGGGTAAGTGGAAAAACAGGCGAAGGAATGTTGGAACTTGAAGAAGCCATTATCACTCTCTCTGAAGTTCTAGATCACAGAGCCGATCGTAACGGCGCCGTTGAAGGTTGGGTCGTCGAGGGCACCACAAAGAGCTATGGCCGTGTGGCGACTATGCTCGTCCGACGTGGTACCCTTCGCCAGGGGGACGTCATTGTCGCAGGAACGACTTGGGCTCGTGTGCGCACACTGAGAAACGAGGCCGGCGTTACCATTCCCGAGGCCACTCCTGGCATGCCTGTCCAGGTTGATGGTTGGAGAGAACAGCCTGAGGCGGGCATGGAATTCCTTCAGGCCGAGGACGAACAGCGCGCCAAGGAAGTCGTGGATTATCGGCAAGAAAGGGTAGATATTCAGAAGTTGGGTGAGGACACTACTGCTATCAACGAATCCCGCCAACGACAGAGAGAAGCTTCTGAGGGCGATCTTTCGGCTGTCGGTGAGACAGCATCCGGGCCCAGGCCGGTTCATTTCGTGCTCAAGGCTGATGTTGGCGGATCTGCCGAAGCTGTTCTGAACTCGGTCACGGCCATTGGAAACAACGAGGTGTATGCCAATGTGCTCCGATCGGAGGTTGGCCCCATCAGCGAGTTTGATATCGAACATGCGGATGCAGCCGGCGGCCGTGTCATCAACTTCAACATGCCGATAGACCCAACCATGCTCCGATTGGCGGAAGCCAAAGCCGTGGCAATTATGGACCATAACATTATCTACAAACTCGTGGATGAGGTCAAAGATATACTGAGCGAGCAGTTGCCTCCTCGCGTAACCCAGCGTGTGACAGGAGAAGCCGAAATTGGTCAGATCTTCGAGATCTCACTGAAGAGACGATCCAAGACGACTATCGCTGGTTGTAAAGTGCGGAATGGGGTGATTAACAGGACACGGAAAGTCCGAGTGCTGAGAGGCCAGGAGACGGTCTATGATGGTACAGTCCCTATTTATCCATTTATAACTGCGAAACAGGCACTAACAGCACCCAGGCACGATCACTTCCCTGAGGAACGTCAAGAAGGACGTGACTGAAATGCGCAAAGACACCGAATGTGGTATCGCCTTTGAGAACTGGACCGAGTTTGCTGTTGGCGACCAGATCCAGTGCTATGAGGAGATTCTTGAAAAGAGATCCCTCTGAACACCTTTCCTCATCTCTTCTCCCTTCCATTGACATTTATGTCACTGTATTTTTATTGCATGCGACTTGTTAGATATTTTTCCGCGTTTGGGCGTTGGCTACAACCGTTTGTACAATAGACTACTATCGCAGAGGCACGGATACCACGAGGCAATACATCGAACAAGGGTATACATATATATATATATATCGTTAAAATAATACAAAAATAAATAAGAAGAAACCCCTCATCTAGCCTTCCATCGAACCCTCCCAACCCACATCGCCCATTCCTGCACATCTTCCCGCTCTAAAATCTTCTCGACTGTGAAGTAATACCTGGCGAGTTCCTCATTTCCTGCCATACGGTGCACAAAACTATGACAGGCACGACACAGCCAAGCGACGCTATTTAACATCCATTCATCATGCCATCCCTTCTTAATGACCTTTTCATGCACGCCCCTCGGTATAAGATGGTGATAGCTGAGTGGGATCCAGTCCCGCTCGCAGATCTCGCAGGCGGATTTGCGCGTATTTACCCAGACCGGCGGTGGCCGGGTGACCGCGGGGATATACTCTGTCAACGTGCGTGAAAGCAGGTCGGAGACTTCCAGGGTAGGTGTGTACGTTGTTAATGTGTCGGTTATCGAGGTTGGGAGTGGGTTGGAGAGGGATTCGAGGTGGGCGGAGGTGAGGGGAAGAGTATATGTTTTTGCGAGGGCGGGGGAGTGTTGAATTGTGGAATAGGATAGCTTCTGGAGCGGATCTGGTAGAGTGGTGAATATTTCGCTTGCGATGAACTGTCCATTCTTAATATCCATGCCTACTAAATGTTTATACATACAGAGTAGAAGGGAGGGGCAAGTACGTCGATGAAGTCAGCTAGATCCTCCGGGTTCTCCTCTTCCACTGTGCTGGAGATGGAACTAGATGAAGGGTCCCTTGACCCTGCATTATCATTCCGTTTGGCACTCTTCGTCTTGTATGACTTGCGCTTGGATGCCTTGTTGGGCTTGTGCTGACTGCTTCTTGCGACAATGACGCTGGATACGCACTCGCGGAAGACGGCGTAATTGTCTGCGGGGGTGGAAGTGGCCATCATGTAGTCGGTAGGTTCTTCTGTAAATTGGAGTAAAGGAGGTCCTACTGGTTGTCGCTTGATATATTCGACTAGATTATTTTGACCTCACTCAAGCACCATGGGCAGAGCTCGAAGCTCACGCCCCGCAGGCTCGTATCACCGGTGCCGGGGTCCTGAACAGGAAGTTCGCTCTGACAAGCAGTAACCACAGCCACTACTCATAACAGCATTAGAACCTTCCAGCTCTTACGAGGGGTTTCTACGATGTTCTACTACTCATCACGAGTCAATTGAGGCGCAGCCGAGCCTTTATGAGGCAGCGATCATAGTAGAGCGAATGCGTGGTGTGTACCGCAGAAAATATTTCCAAACGCTCCACGTGGGAGAAGAAGAATTTGGGGTAAGTCGGCGGAGAAAATCTCTTCTTACCTTCCATTTCCCCTCCAGAGAATCCATTGAGAGATGTGGACATCAGAGTGAATAGGAAGGAGTGATCAGTTGAGTAAGAAAAGAAGAAAAAAATAAAGGGAAGAAATTTCGGAGCGACTATATAGCCTTACTACCTCACCGCCTTCTTATCGATAAGGCAGCGGCTGTCTTAGCCTGATTCCGCCGCTCCACAATAACATAACAGCAACTATCATAGCTCTGGTTTGACCAGGCACCAGCCTATCTTCATCTCTTTTGACGCATTTCTTCGTTTGCATATTGGTCTCATCTCATATCGGGCCTCTACCCGTCATGGCTTGGGATCTTAGTAAAGCTGCTTGGCTTTACCCTCTTCGCGTATGCTTCCCGCTTCTCCGAACTCGCTGCGGCCTCGATCGTCATCGAATGCTAACTCATGCTTGACCTTAGGGTATCTACTACTTTTTATCACATCGCTTCCTCTGGCCTTTATTCAAGACACGTTTAATACCAATTGTCCTGCTATCCGCTTTCATTTACACTATCCTCTTCCTTTTCGCCTATTTACCACAAGTAGCATTCCTCGCCATCTTCCAAGGAGCAGGTGCATGGATCAGCGGTGCTTTCTTAGTTCTTGGAGAAGGGGCTGCAGTGGTGGCTGTACTTTTCGAGGCATTTTTCGTTGACGAGACTCTTGTGGATATCTTCGACGCTGTGCTGGTGAGCGAAGGCCAAGGGGAGCTAGTCGCCGCCTCTCGCGTGCTATACCCCCAGGGCGACGATGTGGTTCAACGACTCGGCAAGCCGACCCAGAGTGCTGTCTACTCCCCCTTCTCTCTGAGGCAGATATTGGAGTTTATCATTCTTCTTCCGCTCAATTTTATCCCTGTGGCTGGCACTCCAATGTTCCTCATTTTGACCGGATACCGCGGAGGGCCTTTTCACCACTGGCGGTACTTTCAACTGTTGGATCTCTCCAAGCAGCAGAGGAAGGAGAGAATTCGGAAACGGCAATTACAGTATACAACGTAAGTGGATGCCATACCTCTAATAATGTGACTAGGTTTTGACATCAATTGGCAGGTTTGGAACGGTGGCATTGATCCTGCAACTGGTTCCTGTGCTGTCCATGTTATTTTTGATGTCAACAGCAGTTGGCGCCGCTTTGTGGGTCGTGGAAATCGAAAACCGACGCCCTCCCTTAGCCTCAGGCAGACGCTCTGACCGAGTAGGGGTCTACCGTGATGCTGCCGATCCCATGGCTTGATTTTTTGAGCGATTTTGTAATGTTGTCCGATTACATTTTGTTTATACCATTGTTCAATTGACCCGAGTGATTTGGAATACCACGACTTGGCTGTGTACTCGGCTTGCGGCCCCTTAAATCTGACGTCTCGCGACAGACTCGTGCGCCTTGTAAATCTCTCGGACAGGCAGACAGAAACGAGGCGTTGATTGCTGACGGCGATCTCCACTCTCAGGTCCTGTTGGAGCCTTTTCTCGTACTTTGGACGAGCCGTGGTGCGCTTTCCAGTTCGCAGTCTGTTTCACTCCCAACACAGCAACAGTACCGACAGGCCATAGACAGTCCGTTGGACTTTTCGCGGATTGGATTCCCTGTTTCTCCTGCCTCTGATTCGCTGGAATCCAATCAGATGTTGCATCTCATGTGATTAGTATTGCAACACTAAACACGGACCGATAGCGCATGGAAGGCATCAGGAAGCTGGGCGCATGGCTCTAATAATCATAATCGTACTCTGTACTCTCGTGTTACAAGGCTTCGAGGTGGAACAGGCATCTCTGGACCTCTGAGTGGACCTATTCCGGGTTCCGGAAGGCCACAGGTGCCGCACTGCCGTATCTCGGACTATCTCCACCATGACGCAGGTGCTTCTAAAGTTTTTCAGTCTTTGACCTCTTGAACCTTCTCTTGCGTCTGGAAGAGGTCGTTGGGTGTCAATTTTTCGCGTGTCAGGTCTCAACCTCGTGCGGACCCGCAGAGATCCATACGTAATTCTGTACAGTCGTGCTTGTCGATCATCCGTCAAGAGCGATTCAGGGGAACAAAACAGCGCATTGCAATTTCACAAACCCTTTATGAAAGAAGACCGGTACTAGATGCAGCTAGATCCGATCTGTAGCCGCATCAACGCCCCAACAGCGGTTGCCTAAAACAGAAAGACACTGAAAATGTCGAAGCATGCAAATTATTCCGGGGATTCGGAGGAAGCTTCCGGTTTGCCTGAGGGTTAAGGCTGGGAAACCTTAATAGATGATGCGACCAAACGTTGTTGAAAGTGAGGGTGAGAGATTTCTCGAAGCCCCGGATCTCGCCATCTCAATTTCCCCTCTTCTTCCTGTTTGTTTTGCTGCAACCCTCGAAACCTTCAATCACAATGCAGTAATTGGGTTGTCCTCCAGCTACTTCAAGCTGTCGCCGACCCACCATCATGACTCTCACTTGAACGCACCCCCAAGCGATGGAAACGGCCTCTCAACAATTAGTGCATTCATGGACCAACGAACCAGGCTACAAAAGGCTTGCGATGCCTGCAGTATTCGCAAAGTAAAGGTACGTTGCGCGTTGCTCAGGGTCTTCTGTCTCCCCAAGCTTCCCCGTGGACTGACTCGGTGAGCGTGGGGTAGTGCGATACAACTGGTCCCCCGTGTAGGTCGTGTGCGAGTCTGAACATTCCTTGTACGTATGAGAGGCCGACTCGACGTCGCGGACCGCCCAACCGCCATGCAGAAGCATTCAAGAAACAAAAATTGGGAGACCCGGCTTTTGCTGCCTCAAATTCGCCGTCCCCAGATCAGACTTCCCGACTCTCTCCTTCTTTAACGGGGAGTAGTCTTTCAGTCACTTCCAGCGCACTTTCGCTAGAATCAATCGGTTCCCTTCCCACGATTCGACTTCTCATCGATGACTACTTTACATATATCCACCCACTGGTTCCCGTACCTCATGAACCTACATATCGCGCCGCCCTTAACCATAGGGAGGACCTCACCAATCCTATCTTCTTAGCCTTGACGGCCGGGATGATCGGATCACTGGTAGCGTCGTTTCCACGAAGACCCAAACTCCATCTGAAACCGGAGGAAAGGAAGGCATTTCCGCATTCTACTGCGCTGGTCAAGCGATGTCGTGATATTTCCGTTCAAGCGCGGGGATTCGGATATCTCGACCGACCCCCCACCGTGTATGACGCGGCTATTAGCTACTTTCTTGGTCTCTGTTCAGGCTATATCTGGAATATGCGGGCATGCAGATCGTATTTTGCAGAGTGCATGACAATGATACATGTTTACCATTTATGCAGCCCTCCCGCCACCCTACTTCCATCCATGGACCCCACGAGTCCGGCTTCTTCGTCCTCAATGCAGTCCCAAGATACCCCGAATGATGCGTCCGTTAGTATCATTGACCTGGAACTCGGGCGCCGTCTGTTTTATACCACCCTGGTCGGTTATCGAACCCTGCAGCAAATGGGCTCTCATGATGCGGCACTCCATGTACCTCCCGAAACCCCTACAGAACGCTATCCACCGCTACCGATGGAGATAGACGATGAATACATTTTCCCTGATCACGTGGTCCCGCAGCCTGCTCACACGGTCTCTCGTCTCGTGGGCTTCAATGCCAATGTCCGCGTGTACAGTTCATACAATCCGATTTCCGCCTGGGAAACCGCGTTTGGCGCGGGTCAGATTTTCGACTGGGACCGACAGAGGGTTGTCATATATGAGTGTCTACAAAAGAGCAAACTGGCGCTAGCGAATGTCCCGAAGGAGCTGTCCTTGTACTCGATGGAAGGGGTCAATCTGGACCAAGAGGAGGATGTTAAGATGGCCTTCGACCATGACGATTCCGAAGCTCTCCAGCGACGTCATATTCAATATGAAATACAAAAGGCGAATATATACGCCAGTCAGCTCGCGACTCGATCTTACTTGGTTGAGAAGTACTGGAGTCTACACGCAGCTTGGAGAATGTACCAGCCACTGCCCCATCAACCCACTCCCATCACTTCTCCAACCGGCAATGACGGCAGCGACTCAACCGACCACATCAATAATATTATGGTGGACGAGCGACGACTCGTGATTCGAGATCTTTTTGTTCTCCTACAGTCCGTTAATGAGATCAATATGGAGCCTAACGGCGCGAGTGTCGTACGTTGTCCCCACAATTTCGAATGAATCCATATTTAGCTAACAAATTCTAGACCTCCAAAATCCGTCAAATCGCATCTACTTTACTTGATCTATCGCAGTCGACTGTGCCATCAACACCATCAGGAACAGGGCCTCAGACTCTTACAAAATCCGAAGCCGAAGCATATTTGTACAGATTTATAGAAACCCTCGTACGCCTCGAGGGTTTGGGAGCATCAAACACTAAGACTCCGGCTAGTCCCCAAACGCAAGGGCGGGCAATGAGTTACCTGAGTGATCATGATCGTGATGAAGAAGAGTTACGCCAGTGGGCCAGCCTAAAGGCGTATCAGACTAAATTTGCCGAAGCGGGTGGCTTACTATCCGAGATATAGCCCGCTCAGACTTCTGCTAGTCATTCCAAGGACAGGGATGTCGCGCGCCCGAGACAACAATCGAAACAAGCCAACTTCTGATAATCACACTAAAATCGAAGATTTTCACAGCCGTAACTGCTTTTCAGTCTTGTGGCTGGGGTCTTGGTTAGACTGAACTCTTATTGACGGATCTAACAACCATCCAAATCCGCTTGAGGCCTCGCCGATCCCAACAATGCGAGAGGGGATCCTTCTGGAAAATCCTCCCGGCCGAAGGAACAATGATCGGGTATTAGGGCTGCAAAATCCGGACCCGGACTGTTAGCCTGTGACAGATGGAACATGGGCCCATACCTCAAGAAAGTCTAAATATCTATAAATACACCACCGATCTATTCTACCAGTCTTCCCATTTCTGGTACCGACCTAGCCCGAAAGTGGCTCGTGGATGAATTCTAATACCGTTTTGGATCTGCATATGGGCTCCGTGTGGACCACAAGGTATGCTGTAGTCTTGGAAGGCCCTCTTCAAATGAGAAATCCATAAATTCTTTGCTAGGCAGTTTTCTTTCATTCTCGGATTACAAATTATTACAAATTAGAGTTTGGATCTAATATCGGCAAAACACAGCAGGGCGGCCAATCATTATCATGAGACACAGAGGCTGCTGTTATGGATCTAAATTTTTTGAGATTCCCTCCCTTATCCAAAGCTAAATCAAGTACCTCTGTCCAGACGCGCTCGCTATGCAAGATAACATACATTCTGAGTACATGCATGCACCTCAAATTCAGTAAAATGAAAAGCACAACTCCTCGTGAACGGAAAAACCATGATTATTATCCGTAGTAATATCCTCTTTAACCGCTCGCACTTCCCCAAAAAATTCCTACTAAGCCGTCACGGTCACTGTCATAGCTGGCTCAGTGGTAGTGACGGTCGCAGTGACGGTGACCGTGATTGTCATGAACCCTGCAGGCCTAACGGGCACGATGTTCAAGCCTCCGCCTCCTCCAGCGCCACTTACGGCGGCGGCGACGGTGTTCTGATCATGGCTTGCAGTGACAGTGGCCGTTTCTGTTGTTGTAGCCGTTCGCGAAAGCGTCTCTGTTCTCACGGACGATATAGTGATTGTTGGTCGGGTCGACGAGTCTGTTGTTGCCTCGGGTTCTGCCTCCAGTGTAGATGTCTGGATGATGGTGATGAGCTCGGTGACCGTTGTAGTCGAGGTCGGCGACTGTGTGGGCATAAAGACGGAGATTGTTGTAATGTCTGCCTCTGATTCTAGCTCGGCACTCGTTGAGGTTTCGGGGCCCAGAGTGGATGTTAGCAAAATGGTCGAATACTCGGTAACTGTGGTTGTCCCAGGTGTGACCTCCGAGGTTGATACAGTCTCTGTGGATGTTGCTGTATCTACTGATACTGTATCCGAAACTGTTTCTGGTTCAGCAGTTTCGGTGGTATCCAATGTGGATGTTGGGACAATTGTCGAGATCTCGGTAACTGTTGTTGTAGAGGTTGGGGTGAGTTCTGGGGTAGTAACGAGGTCTGTGAACGTTGTTGCATCTATTGATACTGTATCGGATACTGACTCTGGCTCGACAGTTTCGGTGGGATCGAGTGTGGATGTCTGGACGATTGTTGAGACCTCTACCACGGTCGTTGTCGATGTAGGACTCTGCTCCGGGCTGGAAACGGGGGTTGTGTTTGTCGGTGTCTCTGTTGGCTGTGCACTATCTGTAAAACCACTTTCCAACGTAGAAGTCTGTAGAGTGGTCGATGCAGAGGTTGCGCTCGGCGTAGAGGTTGGCGTAGATATGTACGTAGGTATCAATGGCGATGAAGGTGCTGACGCCAATGTCGAAGTGCTAGAAGTGACTCCACTCTCCGGCCTGTCTCCTGGAATGACAGTTTGGCTGGTAGGATTGTCCGAGCCCGTGCCTGGAGTCACTACGACAATGACCGGTGTTGAGACCGAGAACGTACTTGTTGTACTGCTGCTACTAGAGATACTAATAGCAACCTCCGTAGTCGTTGTAGTATCGGTAGAAACGCTAGAAGTTGGCGGGTCCGTCTCGGTAGATGAGGTTTCAGGCGTGCTTGTGCTTGTCCCTTCGCCGACGGAGGGCTCAAACGATGAATTCTGCGTTGCTATTGGTGACGTCGTACTCTGGCTTGTTGTTGTGGTGCTTATTTCCGTAGGTATTACCGGAGCAGATTTTGTAGTCGAAGTTGAAGAAGTTGATGTTTGCAAGATATCGCTGGTCTCATTGTCTGGCTGAGGAACAGCTGCAGGTGTAGACGAAGGCAAATCATCAATAGTACCGGTACTACTGGTCTCGGGGACCGAAAGGGTCTCAACAACGCCTTCTGTCAGTGAGGGTGTAGATGTCGTGGAACTAGTCACGGTCTCTTCGGTAGATATGGGTATCTCAGTCTCGGTTCCAGCCGTTTGGGTCTCGGTCTCGGTCGTGGTCTCCGTGTTAGCAACTGATGATGAAGAGATAGTAGTCTCCACAGAGGGAAAAGCAGTCGGCGTAACGGGAACGACAGTCAAGAGGTCACTGTCACTTCTGCGTATGAGGAGAAGTGAAGGAAGCAGAGTATGGGAAGTTGCAGCTAGGGCATCTTGCTTGTCAACAGATCTAGGGCTAAAGAAAACGATCGGACCAGCCGAGCAAAAGGACAAGAAGAGAAAAAAGAGAAATAGCATTTCAAATGCTGTTGAAAAAGAACGTGGCAAACGAATGGCAGACTGGGCAATTAACCGCATTGCTATTGCTATGAAGAGCTTCTTGAAGCGGATTAGAAGAGATGCATCTTGCTCTATGACGTTGTAGAAAGAGAGTGAAAAGTGATCAGCAATAAAGACCAAAAGACAAAGAAAGACGACGAAGAAACGTAAAGCTCAGCCTACTTTGCCTGCAGGATGTGGAGAGCATTTTAATGTGTCGGGAAAATAACCAAGAATAGGCCAATGTTTGTCGATGTTGAAGTTCATTGGCTGTCGATTGAGCTTCAATTGGCGCGCGTCAAGACGGCGATCGAGATACACAACGACAAATGTTCCTGCAGCAACTTAATTGGCACCCACGGCTGCTAGGCGTTAAGTTTGAAACACTGTAGTCGCAGAAATAGAAATCGTTCGATTGCCTCGCGGTCACTGATAGGCAACGAGCAGCAGGAGGCTTCAAAAGCACATTAAGCTAAATTAAGTCGTTCGTGCACAAAAATAGCAACTATGAAAACATCAGGATTATACCACATGCTTCTCAGACAACAATCGTAAAAGGCTCGTCGACGCCCTCAAACGCCTCAATCTTCCCATTGAGGCCCTTCGCGTCGCCATAATAACGGAGTCGGTAGGTTCCTTCCTGCAGTGAATTAGGGCTACCAGAAAGATAAAAATCATCCTCGATTTCCCATTCAATGGTGACATCGCTGTACCCTAAGATCGAATTGGTCCTAGTCCACCGGTATACCAAATTCCAGTCGCTGTCGGTCCTCACCGTCTCCCAATCCCCGGTATCTGAATTTCGTCGCTCGACTGCCGCATACGTAGCATCTGACCGGAGGTTGTTTCTTGGGTTGGCGCCGATAAATTTCGCAGTCACAATATCTCCTGGGCGATACTCTGCGTTTCCAGCCGATGTGACAACATCGCCGTATGATTTGCCAATTGGACGGCTATCATATACAACGGAAGGAATGAAACTCAACGATTTGTCCGTGTTGATTGGCGGTTCGATCCCGTTTGGTTCAGGGTACTCATCTTGTGCAGACTCACCAAGATACGGAAGGTAAGTAAGTGTCAAATTGACATAGGCTGCTAGCGTGTTTGGCCCATACAGTGTCGAAGCACCCTCATAACGTTGCCTTCCATACTCCTCTTCAGTCGTCACGTAATGTGCGTAGCTATTGGCTGGTGAGCCTAGGACAACCAAAGGCTCAGAGATTGAGAGCACATCGCTCGCCGATTTTGCGATCGCTTCTTTCCATCGTCGCCCGGCCATGGTCGTAACCTCGCTTGTGGAGATCACTACCATCAACTGGCCGATGCGAAGAAGTTGGATATCTACCACGTTGGGAGTCCAGGCATATGGTAGGCTAATATCTCCGACGTCTAGCAGAACATCCTTGGGCTCTTGGCACCTCTTCTGCTCTGGCGTCGGCGGGTGAAGAAATGCGCGAGCAATATACCACAGTGGGTTACGCTCCGCAGGTGTCGTGTCATTCTGGGTAAAGTCGAAATATCCTGGCCAATCTGTGGTGCCAGCAGCAAAGGAGAATCCGAGAGCCGCCGAGCATGTGGATAGAATGCTAGAATTAAAAGGAGATTTAAACGTGTAGCCGTCGAGATTCTCAAACAGATGAAACGAACTGATTTTGGAACTGCTGCGGATTTGAATAGCGTCGGTGTCCATTTGTTCGTATAACTCCTTAGCTGCAGCGTACTGCCGGCGTCCGATCTCGAAGCAGCTCTTCGCACCTTCGTCTCCCTTTCTGAAATATGGGCCGCGCCCATGGCATGGCGAAGCTTGTCCGCCGCATGTACTATCCGAATACTGGCATTGCTCACCAGATCCATCCTCGCACCATGCCCCCAGAACATTGGGGGAGGTATCGCCCACACTAGACTGGGAAAACCCTGCCACGAAATTATCAGTGAATTTGGAATCACCTCGCACACTTCTCTCAAAGAGCCAAGCAGCTACACCCTTATTATCTCCAGTGACAAGAGTGTTATTGCCGTATAACGAGGTTCCATGAACAGGGAAAAATGTCAAGACGGCGCTTGTTTTGTTGTCGCTTTCCCGGTCGAATCGTAGGAGAGTCAAGGCCTTGTCCACATTAGATGGGTACCGCGCCTTTTCCTCTTCGGGATTCGCATCGTATGAATACGGACTCCTGTTGATGTTTGCATCCTCAACGTTGATGGTGCCGTATGCGAGTCGTCCTGGTGCAAGGCTCTCGTGTGCTCTCTGGATAGAGAGAACTACACCATCAACAATGGCGTTAAAGCTCTGCTTATTAAACCCTTTATTTGGGATCTGAGGAAGGAGGTAGTTAAACCAGGCACCTGGGCCTGAATGAGAGTGCGTTCCAGTGAGGGCAAGATTGCGGTCGCCATATCGTGAGTACTCGCTGCCCAAATTGGCAAGCCTTTGTAGGACCGCATGCCGTACCCCCGTGTCACCTGTAAGAGTGTCCAGGACTATATAGATCCAAGTATCCTCTAGATTGTTAGGATTTGCCGCAATAAAGGCCCGCGAGTAGATCCTTTGACGGAGGCCTGAGCCAACTTGGTCAAGGTCGGCATAACCACCAAACCCTATCTCCACGACGGGTCTGTAAGAAGGATTAGCGATTCGAAGTAGATACGATCACCAAGAGCGAACTAACCCAGTGATATCTGCTTTACCAGCTCCTAGTAGATGAATACTGTCATCCCCAACATAGCCCGACGAACGATCATCCCATTGGGATTTGACTTGAAACACAGGGCCTCGATTGGAACCACGAATAATCGAAGTCGCTTGCAGCAATATAATAGCCACAATAAAAGTACCGACAAGCGCCAGGCTGAGCCTAGAGTTTGCCATATTAACAGTGCGAGAGTGTATGCACTGCGAGCCCTGGGAGATTTTATGACATCAGAACAAGACCCAGGCCGCTATCACTATTTATCTCGCCCAAGGGTCCGCGAGAGAAGAGAGCCTATCGTCACAGACGACCGAGGAGCCGAATAATGAGGGTGTTTTGAGCGCTAGCACCCCGGATTATTCTTAACTTCCAAGCAAAGGGGGTGGTCAAAAGGTGCTATTGGCAGTTAAACAGATGAGGGTAACATTGAGGTCTGAACTTGTTTATGCTCTGACTTGATAGCGCCGCCTTCCGGTGCACCCTGATTGGGTATGTTGTGAAGCCCCGCGCCGTAAACAGAAGGATTCGTCAAAAATCGAAATTGGTGGTCATATGCCGATGCTTGATCCCCTGAGTTAGTGTGGAGAAACGAGCAGGAAGGTGATTATGATGTCCTTAGCATGTGCCCATGCCCGGGTGTACCCAGCCCAGTTCTGCATGCATATTGGCCAAGGTCCGGGCCAATTATGAGCGCAATCAAGGGTTAAGAGACACGGAAGTGCAATAAACTTACTTCGAGGGCGCTAGACAGTTGGAGCATGAAAGCATCAGCCCTTCTGAAAGCTAGATTAATCTCGCAGAGAGGAGGAATTGTGAACCAGAAGTTGGCATGTATCCCTCGTCATATCAGTGCCTCAGGCTGTTACGGCCTAATCTGAACCGCTACCCCCGCACTTTCTGTTTTAGGGCAGGATGATCTGTGGATTACTCATCAAGCACGTGATACAGCAATACTTTCCATTTGGATTGGAGATTATTGCTCCAGACCTTGATCATCTCTCTTTCTTTTCTCTGTGTCAACCTTACAAGAAATTCCCGAGGCCCTATTCGTCACGCCCACTATGCCTCTCATTAATGAGTTTCATGATTCGCTTCCGTGTAAGCCCCTCCTCTCAGTCTTGCTGTAGCCAAAAGTTTAACACAGCACAGATATCGACACAGCGCCTTCCGCTCAAGCTCGAGCCAATGCAGAGAATTTAATCGCTGCAGAGCTTCCCTCGGACTACCTATCTTCGACTCACTCCCTCATCCCCGAATTTCCGGAGCCGAGATTCTCCCCTATCATTCAGCAGGAAATAGAGCGCAAGGCAGCTGGCCTGCCACTAACAGGGGGGATTGATCTGTCGCGCTACGAAGCACCCGAGCCTCCCGCTCGTTCCGGACCGGATTCCGCTCCCAATCTTGATGCGTGGCGCCAAACGCTGCGAAAAGCCTACACGGCTAGCTCCCATCTCTCTGCAAGACATGAAAACCTTTCACTACTAGAAGAAAGCGGCAAGAACGCGTGGTTGATTGGTAACTCGCAACTGGAGGATATTTTGAGATCTCTTGAGAAGGAGTTGGCAGAGACAAAAGAGGCGGCGGAGACCATCAACAAGCACCGAAAGATCGCTCAGGAGACGAACCAGGGAGAACTTGCAGGACTGGAAGAGACATGGAGACGCGGTGTTGGCGCTATTCTCGACGTTGAACTTGCTGCCGAGGACTTACGAGTGAAGATTCTGGAGCAGAGACGCCAATACGCCCAGCAGCACGCGCGGTAGAGTATACACCGCGTTACGTGATTTACGAACTTGGAGGAAGCCTCGAGCCAGCCTCGGGCAGTCGCTTTGGTTCGATACGATAATAGCAACGGGCTGCCGCGCGATATCTTTTCCTGAAGTATCATAGCGCGAGGGCACCTCTGGCGAGCCCAAACTTGGCGACGCTCCTTGAAGGATCAAAATTATCGACAATCAAAGAGCTCACTGGGAAAAAAATCCAGTCCGGAAGGTTTCCAAGCGACCGCTCTTCCTGAGGAACGGACCAGGTTCACGACCTTCGAAGATATGCGTCATGCGCATTATGGCGCATCCGACTTGTTGCCTGTCATTTGTGTACGCCCACGGCTTTGTGAATACCGCTCTACGCAGCTGTCATCTTCAACAGGAAATGGGCAATGATCTTCCATATTTTCTGGAAATCAAACAGTTAGATACCCTTTTTTTATAACTAATAGTAATATATTATTATTTTTACGCATTGCAAAACAAACCAGCTGAAACCTCGTCGCATATTCTATTTATTGCTGACAACGTACGGAGTAGGGTAGCAACAGTGCTAGTGATATATCCACTCCAAGTTGCTAACTTAGGTACCCTACTTTTACACTACTACCTAGCTAGTATACGTCCTCAACCCCCTCCCGACCATCGCCGCTGCCCCCCTCTCAGCAGCAATCCGGTTCCAATGCTCAAGCTGTCTACACAATCCCTCTAAACTCGTCAGCGGCGGCTCGTACCCTAGCCCACCCTGCTCCGGCGATTTCCTCGCCCGCGAGTCATCAATGACAACGTGTGGGTTGGAGACGCCAAAAAGCGCCGGCTGCAACTGCAGCATCTCGTTGGTTGGCTCGGGCAGCCAGGGGAGATAAAAGTGCCGTAGGAGAATATACCACTCGAAAACGTGGGACAAGATGAGCATTGGCAGCGGCGGGATGCTGGGAAAGCGGATTGGGGTCGTGGCGAGGGTCGAGAGGAGGAGGTACATATCTCCAAATGTTATGGCGGGATTTGGGTCGGTCACTACAAAGGCTTCGCCTCCGATGTTGGGCAGGGTGGAAGGGCTTTCTGTGTGTTCGATTAAGCGTTGCTCGTAGAGGAGGTGGGCGATTGAGACGTTTTCCACGTTGACGAAGTTTTGGATTGTTGGGGAGAGCCAGCTAGGGGGAGGAGGGGGGGTTGACAGTCAGTAATGCTACTGGGGGTGAACCGTTTTTAACAGTTGAAATACGTACGTTGGAGCACCGCCCAGTCTTAGGTACATGCTACTGATGGACGTGCTTGCTTCGTCGCCGATGCCGTATATCCCATTTGCAGGTCTGATGCAGCCAGTACGGAAGCCCGACTTTGGGTCGTCTGCGGCGCGTACGATACCCTCTGCTTCCAGTTTGGTGACGGGGTAATTGCCAAAGAACTGACCGTGTTCCTTGGGCGATTCAGTTGCATCACTGACGACTTGCACAAGATTCTCCGGAATTCTTTCCCAGGGAGCAATCCAGAACCTGGCACGACGAATGCTAACAGATCCTGACGAGGTCGAAATGAGGCATGTAGCGCCAGCCTTTTGGGCCGCATCTAGCACATTTATAGTCCCGCCAACATTCACATTGCGGGAAAGCGGGAGAAACGCCTTGTGTCGTTCTGCTGGTCGGATGACAGCAGCACTGTGGAACACGGTAAGTGGCATGCCTGCCACATCGGCTGGCCATGCTTGCGAAAATGCGCTCTGAACTACTACCGGGTCTGTGATATTGGTTTGCACAAAAGTAATGCCCAAAGCGAGCAGTTCGCGACTGGGTGGATTAATGTCTAGCGTTCGGATAGCTGCTGCACTCTCCCCGCGAGCTATTAGATGTGATATGATCCAGTTACCGAGAAGCCCTGAAAGCATAGTTAGCATCCGCAATTTACATATCCGTCGGATAACTACATCCATGCAGCGGCTGCATCGAATAGTTTCTGGTCTATTTAGTCATTGGAAACGTACCTGTCCCTCCAACAATGATGTACCGCCGATTCTGTCTTGGAGGTAGGCTTTTGGTAATGTCAACTGGGGCATGAACAGACTGTTTGTACGCAGATTTAATCTCATCAGCAGTCCATCGTCGAGGCGATAAACTTCGAGCCTCTTCAGGCACAATGCACATTGCACGGTTCACATGGTACAGATAGAGGACGCCAAACACAGCAACGCACAACAGAACTGCCGCGAGCATTGTGGGATACGCTCAAGCCTGGCTGTGTCCTGTTGGTTTCAAGTGATTAGCGCAACCAGTTTCTACGGGGTATGGCGATAGTCTTACAGTTGTTGCCAACACTCAATCTGTCCCAGCCGCTGGACATCAGCAAAAGAGGCAAAAGAGAAAAAAGAGAGCTTTTACACGCCATCTTAAAGGCATCGAGACCAAATTGGCCAAGTGATCATCAATTTGAAGCGGAGCCATGGGAATCAAGAGACCGCAACGGCTGTGGCATTATGGTTGTTAACGGCTCGGTTAGAGAGTCGCGTCCCGTTCGCTTAAAAAAAAGTGCATTCTTCGGTCCAGTTTGATTCGTAAACCAAGTAGCGAAATGCGCAAGCGAAGCGATGTTTGACTTGGCTTTCCATTTTTTTTGTCGTGGTTAATACAGGGAGTGGCAGACGGAAGATTGGTCATTTTTCCGATGCCTGTGCAAGGCATGTCAGGAGGAGCCGTCAGTTACAGACAGGTAACGCATGTATACTCCTCGCATGGTACCTTCGAGGTCGATCTGAGAACTTTGGCAGTCGAAGTCCGATAACACGTGCTGCGGAGAAAAAAAAAACCTGCAGCTGGATTCTTGGATATTTTGTCCTCAGTCAAACTACCAATCTTCTCGCTTTCTCCTGCTCAGAATTCGACCTCGCAGCCTTGATAGTCGAGTCCCATCAACTCAGAGGAAGATCCTTTCCAAGTGATATCAAGATCTTTGATCGTTGCACATTTATTGGACATGATCAACCTCAACGTCAACTATCGGGGTTTGATTGATCTCCCAGAGACCAGGAGAGCTCTCCTCATATATTTTTACTGGTTTACTTATATTTGCTGACAATTCCGGCCGTCCACCCTTTAGCTCGAGTGGTTAACGCACCCCGGACTTCGAGCCGGGCCTAACACCACAACGCACTGAGCCAGTCTGGACTAGGTTAAGGATATGATTCATAGAAACTGGAAGATGACCCAGACTCGACTCTTGGCAGAGACGCCTGTTTGTCGGTCTGCATTTGACACCCGCATGGATACCCAAGTTTGAATTATGACAATGATTGATCCGCTCTCTGCAACCTGCTTATCAGCTCAGTCGCCCGTGATCCGAGACCTAGGCTCAGACGACGAACATCAGAAATTATCACAAGAAAGTGGAATGCTTGGCATCGGGAAACCGGCACGGGCGGTCAGCCGGTGCTAGTCTTAGACTCTTGGGCCTCAGCCTCTCAGGATTGGACGATTCGACGAAACCCTCTCAAAGTATGTCCAAATTCTTTGAAGTATGTGTCCGATTCGGCGCTCTTGCCTTCGCTACGCAATCCATGCTCTTCTAGAGATATTCATTCTTGGCCAGCAGCTACGGAGGGGACTGTAAATCAACATTACGCGTTGCCATTCTGTGTGTCCGGCATGTCTCCTCGGGTTTTCCCCGTGGAGTCGGCCTAGGGCCCTTAGCTTGGTGTCCGGGGCAAGTCCGGGATGGGTATTGAGTGGGACCTCTGAATCGTGATGGCGCAGTCGGAAGGTCTGAACTGAGTCTGCAACGAATCTGGAATGGGTTGACGATCCCATTCCTGGCATTTCAAACCATAATACATCAATCCTCGTGGCTGTCGTTTTCGGCATTCTAGCCGAATGGAAGTAAAACGCTGTTTGCGTCAACGAACAAGTAATAAATACGTATACGGGATTCTTTTCCCTGAGGCGGGGGTCAACCTCGGTCTATGGCTCAGACGAGGTTATTTAGTTCTTTTCTTCTTGTGGTGACAAAGACCATGAATCACGCCAGATTGAGTGACAGGACCCATGAAGGATCAAAAGTCAACACCATCATTTATGAAACTGAGTTAGTCCACGCCCTATGACGAGGTGTAGACGCATATCTTATCAGCAACCTGGGGCATATGCCGCATTTCCGTTGCCTGCTCACGAGTCTAAGACTCTACTAGTCCTTGTCTGCGACTTCTTCGAGCAGATGCCCCACCCAGCCCAGGACATCGTTGAAGAATTATTAAGGATTTTCGGCCACTAACCATTGCATGGGAAATTATAATGCAAATCGTCGCCCCCAAGGAGGCGCTTTTTGAAAATTTTCTTTCTTGCCCGATAGTCAAGCTTTTGGGCATCTGGAACCACTCTATTCCCTTTATCTAGTGGGCTCTTAGCACATAGGTGACTTTTTCAACGAAACCTACTAGCCCAGTCCAGTACTGACTTGGTTTTACTAGTTTCCTAGACTCAGATAATACAGAAGCGTTGGGGCTGAGCATTGGGTATTCCGACTCATTTCTACTTGTTCTCGCATTACATGTTTCCCCACAGACAACCGCAGATTGAGTGCACTCTCGGCTTGACCTCCCTGTATCAAGGTCAATTATAGTAAAACTCCCAATTTGAGACCAATTTAGGCCCGAACAAATATGTCAACAGCAACGGACGATCATCCGGACCCCTCTAAATGGCCTCGTCAAACAGAGGGGAGCACAGAGGGTGATGCGCACTCCCTCGCAGAGACAACTTCTTCAGAGGAGTCCCTTGATCAAATTGATGTGCTAGGGCGCACAATCACCGCTCGGTCTCGGATGTCAGAGCCTTCTTTGACAAGAAGAGTAACATCCGTTGGCACAACTGGAACGTCAGACCCGAACTATGAAGTCGACTTTGAAGATGAAAATGACCCCGCCAACCCTAAGAACTGGACGCTCAAATACAAAGCCATAGCTATTGCAATGCTTTCATGGAACACCTTGGTAATGTGAGTCAACTATACCCCTCTCTTGAGATCCATCAAGACACTAACGCAGATTTGCGGCCCAAAGTGTTTTACATTCAACATCCTATACCTCTGGAATTGCGGTCATGGGTGACGAGTTCGGAGCTTCCAACACTATTGTCACTCTAGGATTGACATTTTATTTGATCGGTCTCGCTATTGGATCGATGTTCATGGCTCCACTGAGTGAGGTGTATGGCCGAAAGCCAGTATCCGTCGTGTGCCTGGCCATTTTCACAGTCCTTATTATCCCTTGTGCGCTGGCCAAGTCCATCGAGGCGCTGATTATCGTACGTTTCATTGGCGCATTCTTTGGTAGCGTCATGATTTCCACTGCACCAGGAATGGTGTCAGATCTGGTGAACGACGAGCAGCGGGCGTTGGCTATTTCTGTCTGGAGTATTGGCCCCATCAATGGCCCAGGTACGCAGTAAAGTTTAGCTCACCTTGACTGATTGCCCTCGCACTGACTCTTGGTAGTTCTGGGTCCAATTATTGGAGGATTCGTGACACAGTATCTAGGTTGGCGATGGATGAACTGGATTGCGCTAATGCTCTCTGGAGTCGCATTCGGCTTTGCATGCATTATGAAGGAGACCTATAGTCCAATAATTCTGCAGAAGAAGGCCGCTCGCCTGCGCAAGGAGACCGACGATGACCGATGGTGGAGCCGGTACGATCAGAAGGCCAGCCTCGTCGAATTACTGAAAGTGAATCTGAGCCGCCCATTTGTTATGGCTGTCGCGGAGCCTATTTGGTAAGCCATCTCAACACACTACATATTCAAACCCCATACTGATACTAACACCTTGCAGCATCTTCTGGAACCTCTATATCGCAATCGTCTACGGCATCCTCTACCTCTGCTTCACGGCGTACCCCATCGTCTTCCGCCAAATCCGCGGCTGGTCCCTCGGCCTCTCCGGTCTCGCCTTCTGCGGAATCGGAACTGGCTGTCTGATAATGATCGCCTGCGAACCCTTCATCCGCCGCATGATCAACCGCCACAAGCCCGACTCTGAAACGGGAAAAGTTCCACCTGAAGCTATGGTCTCGATCGTCTGTGTCGCAGCTGTCCTCATCCCATCCGGCGAGCTGTGGTTCGCCTGGACTTGTTCCCCGGCCTCGATCCCCTGGATCGTCCCCATCTTGGCGGGTGTTTTGTTTGGTTGCGGGAATGCCGGTGTCTTCATCTATGCCTCGAATTACCTCACTGATAGCTATGGGGTGTATGCGGCATCTGCGATGGCCGGGAACTCGGTTATCCGTAGTGTCCTGGGTGGTGTGTTGCCCCTTGTGGGGACGTATCTCTACGACGGGCTAGGGCCGAACTGGGCCGGTACGCTACTTGGCTTGCTTGAGGTGGCCATTATCCCGATTCCGTTTGTGTTCTACAAGTATGGACATGTGATTCGGAGAAAGAGTGCGCTTATCAGTCAGATGCAGGAGGACAAGAAAAGGTTGGAGAGGAAACGGAAGCGTTTGGAGCAGCGACTTGAAGCCCAGGCAGCTGCGGAGAGGAAGGAGAAGATGGAAGTTTGAGTGCGGTTGATGTCGCGTTTCGGCTGACGGGCAGGAGGTGGAATGACGCAAGTATACGAGCTCTCGGGTTATAAAAGTTGTTTTTGCACGGCTGGAGTTTGATACCATTGTTTTCGCTAGCTTTTTGCAAACATTTTGCAGGCGCACAGGTAATATAGTATAGTCACAGACTAATAGATAATACACCACATACAGTGATCACTTTGCGTGCCTCATTCTCTCCACCTCTTGCATATCATACAGGATACGTTCATACTCGCCGATATCTACCGCACCAGCCGGAAGGATTACTACCGCATCAACAGAAACCGAGTCAGAAGGAGACAACGACGACGCAGAAGAAGCTTCTTCCCCATCAGCCCAAGCAGCGGCCGCGGCAGAAGATCCCCTTCGCACATAACCGAGGACGGTAACCCAGGCACCAACGCAGAGCTGCTCCCACGTTACCGTTTCCAGAACGGCATTGATATCGACAACGATAGACGGTGGTACCTGCTTCTGTTTCTGCGTTGAGTGAGGCTGCTTCTTTGCCCGCGGATAGTTGTGTTCAAGGACCAGATGGCCGGAAGGGATATGGTAGGCTTTGACGCTGTGAGCGAGAACCAAAGTAAAAGGAGTAAGATGTTAGCTTTTCTCTCTTGTTCAGATATCCCCATAGCCTGAAAGTTTTCGGCTACGGCTTGCTGTTGTTGGTGATATAGTGCTAGGCAGCGATTCACGCACCAGCCAAGAAAGCGTATCTTCGAGTCAGTTGGGAGAGACGGGATATCGGAGACGAAAGCCCTTGTTGAAGGAAGGGGTCCGTTCATGCTCTGCGGTGTGCATAATAGTAGATACTTTGTAGATCGACCTAGTTGTACTTCCTGGGAAAATGAGTGCTTCCAAGGGTCAATCGAAGGGCTGGATTTATGGTTGGAGGCACGTGACTGATAGGCTGCGATAGGCCTGGTGGCGTATGTCATGGGCGACGGACCCGACGAGGGGAAAACAGGCCCTCCGTCCGACTTCATCCTCATCCGCATCCTCAGTTCTTCGCTGTATTCTTACTCTCGATCCCGGTCTCGCTTTCTCGGTAACATTTCCATCGTATCCTACCTTTACGTCACTTCGCTAGACGTATTGCTTTCCATTCGGTCCGCCACGATCTCCCCCTCACTATCTCTGCCTTCGTCCCCACCATCTTCCACCGGTTTCGAAGAAAGCTTTCAACTGGGACAAGACAAGCCATAACCCCGCGTTTGGGTGGCGTACTTTCGTTTTCCTCCTGGGTTTAGACTCATGTTTATTGCAAAACGAAAACCAGAATAGGCTTCTCTAGTCCTTATCAGAATGTTTTCGTCATGGTTCGGTGGTGCGGCCGCTCAGAAGCGGAAGGATGCGCCCAAGAATGCCATCCTGATGCTACGGGAACAACTTAACATGCTACAAAAGAGAGAAAAACATCTGGAGACTCAAATGTTGGAGCAAGAGGCGGTCGCTAAGAAGAACGTAACCTCAAATAAGAACGGTATGCCTTCCCGCCAGATACTGACTGATTAGGAGACGAAGAAGAGGCTAACTCTCGCAGCTGCCCTGGCTGCCCTCCGGCGGAAAAAGGTCCACGAAAAGAACCTTGAGCAGACACAAGCCCAGATCGCCCAACTAGAGCAGCAGGTCTACTCCATCGAAGCGGCCAACATCAACTATGAAACCCTGAACGCCATGAAGGCGGCCGGCGCAGCCATGGAGAGGATTCATAACGGCATGACTATCGAGAAGGTCGACGAGGCGATGTATGTTCACTCTCATACGCCACTTAAGGATGCGCATAGACTGACAAGCATAGGGAAAAACTTCGGGAACAACAAGATCTCAACAACGAGATTGCAGAGGCAATCACACGCCCACCGTACGGCGAACAACTGGACGAAGACGACTTGGAGCAGGAACTCGAGGGTCTGGAGCAGGAGGCCATGGACGAGCGTATGCTCAACACAGGCACAGTACCGGTTGCAGACCAACTCAACAGACTACCTGCGACGACGACCGCAGAACGTGAGTCAATCATTCCAAAGTGCGCGATATTGAATCACAACTAATTGAATACGTCTTTCTAGCCTCCAAGTCAAACAAACAAACAGAAGAAGAAGACGAGGAAGCGGAACTGGCGAAACTACGCGCGGAAATGGCCATTTGATAAACATTCTAATTCCTCTGTCTCACGTTTTACACACATGATGAAATGTGGAACCAACGTGCTCTGAAGACTCAACTTCAATCAGCCAAGCAACCACTTCTTTTTGTCTTTTCGTCTCTCTGCATTCGCTGTTGTTAGGACGCCCCGTTCGTCCTATCTGCCTGCACCCCGTAATCACTCTTCCTGCCCTTATACCACATATGTTTCGGAGACCTCGGCGCAAACCACGGAGTTAGCTTCATATCGAGGAAACTTGCTCAGATATTATACAATGCGGTTTCTTGTGATGTCTTGTCACGCTCACTATTCTGGTCAAGTGACCGTTCAACGGCTCGCTCATCGCTCGCACTGCAGTATCCGGCTATCTTCTGCTCTGTTTCCTTCCATCGAATGTAAACGTCCTAAATGGAGTTCTCTATTTTCTTGTTCTGAGTATATGCTTATGCTACGCTATTCTATGTTACGCACTACAGCGCTCTTCTTCATCCTCACATGAATACATCCAACCAACTAACCTAACTCGTTCGTTTTCCTTGATGTGCTAGATCATTGCGCCTTCGAATGAATATATTCTTCTTCTGTCATCGCTGTCTACATAATATATAAATTTCTAGCAGGCTCTAAGGTGCACCTACTTCCTAGCAAGTTTGAATTTGTAGAATGCATCGCAGTGTATATACAGTTTCAGAGCCTCCAAAACAGAAAAGTTTTTGATTCCCACTGGTCTATTACATACTTGGAGTGTTCAATAGCAAATAGAATTATATCGCCTTGTAGATAATCCATACGACCGGAGAATTTGTATCATACAAAGTCAAGCGAAAAGTTGTGTAAAATAGTAACTCCCATTTTTCACCTCCTACACCCATACAAACATCCCAGCCAGATTAAAAGAGCAAGCTAACCAGTCAACCCGTAAAAACCCGGACTGGAAAAGCAGAAACGAAAAAAGAAAAGAGAGCAGAAGAAATATCAAGGGAACCAGGCATAGCTCTTCAGTGGGACTGTTCTTGCACCGTCGTCCACTTCGCTACACCACCTTGATTTCCATTCCCACTCATGAGAGGCGGATTCGATGAAAGCTTCTCTGCACTCCGGAGGCAGTTCTTCAAGAATCTCGCGGCTCACGAATTCGGGATGTTTGGGGTTCGCAACGCTGATCAGACCGTTTGCACCGAGATCATGGACGTCGCCATCAGGACCTGGGACACCCATGTTGGAGTATGGTGGACTCTCGCAGTGGACGTCAAGTATGGCAAACCGACGAGAAAAGGCGGCCGGGATAGAAGAAAAGATCGAAGGCGTCTCTTCTTCCGGCTTGTTCTCCTGCTCCTGTGTTTCCATTTGAACATTCGCGGTCTCGTCTTCTGTTGTACCATTGGTCAAAGTGAGCGAGGACATCTCTTTCGCAAGCTTGTTTGTTGTCCGTGGGTCGGGAGGGGGTAGTCGCTCCCAACGAGCGTGGGATGATTGCATGATCTTAGGATATTGTATGAGATTGGTGTGGATGTCGTAGACACCTCCGAGGTTTTGCTGTCGCGTATGTGAGAGCACAGCATTGAAATTTCTATATCAAAAAATTAGTAGGGGTCATTCGGATTAAGAGAGTCCGTTCACTTACGCGGCTTCGCGAGCATGCTCTAGCATCCAATTGTCTCCAGTAACCGTGACTTTGCGCTTCTTCGAGTCGACCACCTTGCCAGTGCCGGGGATAGGAACAGACGGTGTAGTGGTGTGATAAACACTACTAGCGCCGTGCCAGGCTACGTACTGGTTTTTGTTGTATGGCTCCCCTGGCAGAGGGAGCTTGTCCTCTGGCACAGCGAGTTCCCCTTCCACGTCGCCGCGATCTCTTGCAGCTTGCGCACTATAATCATCAATAACTTTCCGGCCGCCGACAATAATCTTCGCCCCAAATTCCCGGAACACAGATCGAGCAGTCACCACTCCAATGGCGCGACCCTTATACGAATGGGGAATAATGTCTCGCTCAATTAGGTCCCGTTTCGCATCGTCGTCGATAATGATCTTGTAAAGTAGTTTGTGTTTCTGAAAGAAGAGATACGAATCCCTAAAGCCGATGCACCGTGCTGGCTCCGTAGACAACATGTACTGTCGTTCACCGCGGTTGAGAATGGTAAATGTTCGTACCCTGTATTCTCGATCCCCCTTCAGAATACCATTCTTATCAACCTTTGCCTCGCCCTCTGGATCATCCGGAAGAGCAACTTCATCATCAATCACATCCATCATATTGCCCTCCTTATCAATCGGCACCTGCGTAACATGGGAGGGCCCTCGACTTCGCCCCCAACGGCCACCACTGGCAGCAGGGCGCCCTCGCCTCCTCTTAACCGGTGTGCTCACCTGAATCTGCGGCGCGGATCCATCAGCCGGTGCATCCCAGTCTGGCGGACGGTTCTTAGGAGGGCGGCCTATGCGCCGTTTGCGCGGAATTGCCGACGGTCGGCCAGGGCCGATGTGTGTTGGTGTGTCAGGTCGCGATGGCGGATTCGAGTCCTGTGCAGGTGTTTCTGCAGGCTCTTCTTCCGGAGCTGGGTCTGTCTGTGCTGGAGAAGCGGCGTCTTCGTCCTTTGGCGATGTTTCCCGTTCTCCTTCCTCATCCTCATCGTCTACCTCCTCCGGTTCTACGCCGGCCGAGGATTCGCGCGACGGGGGAGCTTCGATCATTTCCTCATCAGAGGCATCGAGTGGAGGGGGCACATTTTCTATAGGGAACAAGTTAGTTGACGCGTCCATCATCACCCACGTTAACAAGATGAAATGTCGATGAATTTACAATGAAAGGGAGGAGGAATTGGGGGGAATGAAAAAGGAAAAGAAAAATGCGACTCACTTAGAGATTGCGCAGCAGCCTGCGCGGCTGCTCGCAGCTTTCTAGGCATACTGGCAACTAAGCTGAGGCTTGAATTGGATGAGCAGAATAACAGCGCCGACAAACCAGTAAGAATAGATTGACGCCCTGGCACCTTCCAGTCCGCGCGCCGCAGCTGGCGGAATTACGTTTCCCCGATAGTCACGTGAACTTTCCACGTGCTCCTTGATCTACTAAAACTTACCCTAAGCCCTTTGTGGATCTAAGAGGAAAAGAACAACCTTAATCTGGTGACGTCATTGTACGTACCTTCCCCTCGAACTCGAAGAATTGCGACAAAGACTGGAGCTTGCAACTACTCGGGTGAGAACGGTAAACTAAGATCATACTATATCAAATGAGGAATTTCTTATCATTAGCTTTGGCCCGGTAATACAGCTCCGGCCCCTTTATCACAGAGCTCGGGCATCCATTTAGCTTGTCAGTGACGTACTCTACATCTCAATGCCGCCGCGCAGGGGCAGTTCACATGCCAATGCCAAGATGCCAACGAAGCTCCATCCTCGTTGATATCCTGAGCTCTAGAATGATTCCAACATCACTGCTATGCAAGTGGTTATAGGATGCGGGCGAGATTGCGGGCTAGATTCCCCCATTGCACGCGTATTGAGAACTTATCCATGGAAATGGGAAAATAGACTTCTTCCATCGAAATTCTTCATGGAGGTGTAAAAGGTTTGACAGAACCCCAGATTCAACTTTGACTCTCTCTCCCGATGACGTACCTGTCACATTTGAGCGGTGCATTGGCATGTGGCTTCCAGATGCACGTCCCTCATTCGAGAACCGGAGATGGAAAGAGAAGAACAGCTCAATGGCAACCAGAGGATCATTGTTCCGTCATGATACACTCAAGAGTAGGGGTAGAAGCCATAACCTTGATCACAAATGCCGGTTCTCGAAATAAACTTTATGACGCAGAATGTCCGACAACGGTGTAACCATTTCGCAGGGGTTGCGTTATGATACAAGCGTGGCCGGCGATATGCAGGAAACGGTGGTGCGGAAACGCCTGATTAGGTTGTATATAACAATGCGCCCCGAGGCCTGGTCATGTATGCCAATTGCTTGCGGATACCTAGGTAGAGTGGACACCGGAGTTATAAAACACCGGATGTGGAATATGCAGAGTGTCCATAACCTGTCTAACCTGTCCTGACATCCTCCGTAAGCCCCCGTCAAAGGCGTCCAGATCAAAGCCTTTGTACTCGGAGTCGAGCACGCCTAAAGGGCGGTAAGGCTGCGCTGCACATCATTTGAGGTAAGCTGGCGCTGAGCCCGCCTCTTCCTGCGCGCATGCAGATGGAGAGCCTGTTGAGAGTTCCAGCCACTCATGGTTCACATGTATGTTGGCGTCCTTGAAACAGTAGCAGGGGACGCAAGTATGAGTGGCCGAAATAAGCCGCGTCGAGGTGGATAAGGCAACTCATGCAGGCGGCATTGCAATCAGGCAGTCAGTTTCAGGACTGTTGGCGAGATCGAGAGATTATTTACTCCACGGAGCGGTCTCCTGCGATGGCAACATCGACCGTATCGGTGGACCGTACATACCGTACCCCGCCTTTCTTTCCAGGCGAGAAGAGGAGGTGGCGGAAAGCAGTCAGTATGCTAGATAAGACATGGCAAATCTAAGCGTGGCATCCAGTCGATTGCTCATGCTGAGCAACCTCAACGATCTGTCGGACTCGGCCTCACCGAAAGGATGGAAGGTAACATGACAGGATGCCTGGTTCTAAGCAGGATTTTAGGGCAGCACAGAGATGAAGGTACACAAGTCTCAAACCTTCCCTCACCCCAAGCCAGAGCCAAAAAATTAGAATACTAGAATAGACTTCTCCGAGCAGCCGCGTGTGGCACCGCTCCTTGCTGTTCAAGTGCATGGTTCGCGGCCAAGGTTAAGTCTGATCTGGTCACATTCATGCGGCAAATGCACCGGACCTGCGGTCTTGACTCTTGATGCTATACTCGAAGCCGTCTTCTGACCTAATGCCACTAGGTAATGGTTTGGCCGGCTAATTTCCCTTGTCCTGAGAGTGTTTCTGCACAAGACACAAAATGCATTTGAACAATGTGGCACGGTGGTGTCGGCCTCATCTATGGTTCCTTCAACCAAGTTTTCATTTGCCCAAAAACCCAGCAGGTCTCCACTGCCTAGGGAGTTCCAGGGCGTAAATCCATCTCATCCGTGGATCCGCTCCAACGTGCCCGCCTCCAATCCCCCCTTCGACGGCGACTGTAGGCGTTATATGCGACGGATACAGCCCGTCGTCTCTGAGGGGTTGAAGAACGAAAGGACAGGGTATCTGAGTAAGAATATCCTGAGAGGACAACTTATATATGAGACAACGGGCTGAAGCCTGACAGCGTTGTATAGTACACTGCCCTTTGCTCCAAGATTCGCGTGCTGTAGCGGCAGCTTATGTTCGACCACGACTTCAGCTTTGGGTCTTTAACGCCACCCTCTCCTCGCGTTTTCGAATCTCTTATTGCTCGTCTGCTCCTCTGTATCTGCCTTCTTGGTTAAATCACCCATTGGATCCTCTGCTGCCGATGGGGCTGGTTTCTTTGTAATTCTCCTGTGTTCCTGTTCCCTGTTTGCCTCCTCCTCCGCCGTGTGCCTTGCGCTTTATTGTGTCTGGGCTTCCTTCCTCGCTGTCCTCCCGACAGTCCTTCTTCGAGAGCTCATCTCGAGTACCTTCTTCAACCTTACGGTGCTTGATTTCTCCAACTCCAAGTAAATCCCTCCCGCCCCGATCTTTGCCCTTCAACACCCGCTTTCCCTCCACTATGTGTACCTTTCAGTTTTCCCCTCTCGTCCCCATGGACCAGAGTTACCAGAGTCATTAACACGAGGCCCAACGGTACCAGCCCGCCAGGTTATCGACCCCTCCTCTTCGCACTTCTCCGAACCCGATCGGATCCATTTATCCCGCAAACTTCCTTAGCTCCTCATTCTCCGACGTTTACTCACGGCCTCTTTTCTTCACCAGTTGTTTTTCTCGCGGTGACCTCGATTGAAATCCTGCAACTTTTGACGGGTCTCCGCACCATCCATTTTTTCTTCTTTTCGTTTGCTACCCCCCACCTCCTCCACGGGTCTCCAACAATTTTCGAGTCACATTTTCACCTCTATCTTGGGATCCCGAAGTGAACCTTGGTGGAGGCTTTTGAGTCGGATGGAATCACAATAATGGCTGATGCACAGAGTGGTTCAGACAATACGGACTTGTTGAAGCAGCCACTCCCCCAGAAGTGAGTCTTTCAATTTTTGTCCTATGTTCATTCGTCCGTTCCGACAAATACTGCAAAAATTGCGGCAAGGCCGCACGGGACTGAAAGAGTTGAGAAGAAAATTTGAGGGCAAGGCCTGAGATACTGGTGGTGCGATAACGGAGCTGGAATGCAGATTTAACTCGGTTGCTCCGAGTTTACCGTCGCATAATCGACTGTCCAAGGCAGCCGCAGCGACCTCCCAAAGTTTCTCAATTCGCAGTTTCTGCATCGTTTCCCTGCTTGCGCTTGACCTGTTTCCCTTGCTGTAACCTTCTGCGAACCGTCCACTTTCCTCAGCACCTTGTCATGTCTGCCGCATTTCTCGTCCGCGCTGTTTCTTAACTACCTATGCCATGTCGGCGTCACGCTGCATTCCTCTTTCCCACCATGAAGTCAGCGAATCGTCACGGATTCTGTATCGCTAACCCCTCTACTAGCAATGGTTTGCAGGAAGACGATACACAGGATCAAATTGGTTCGAATAGCCCAAGTCCTTCTGGAATTGCCACCCCGCAGCCCGACCCGGCCGACAGGCGCCTACCTTCCATAATGCACAGTTACTTCCAGGTTGGTAGTTCTTCTGCTGTCATGCTCCGCTCCCTCAAGACACGGTTTTCCCTCTCCGATCCTTCTCCCTCCTCTGCAGACAATGCCCGGTCGCGCTCGCTTTCAGATGGGACGCGCGATGAGCAGCTACTTGGACATTCTGCCTCGTCATCTGGATCTTTTGTCATGATGGAGCATGATGAGGCTCGAACCAGCTCTCCCAACGCTCTGCCGGACACAAAGTCGGAGGTCCAGGACACATCCCTGGAAACTATACCTCCCACGGCGCTTCCCACCCCTCCATGTTCCTCGGCATGCTCCCTTCTGCAGAAAGAGTCAGAAGAGTCAGAAGCGGGGATGTCAAACACAGACAAGGGAATGAGCTCTATTTTCACCACTTTGAAGAACTACCTCTCCCCCCCAAGAAGCATGTCTTGCTCTGACCCTCAAACACGTCGTCACACGTCACTCCCCGTGTCTAGCGTTTCTGACGATCCCGTCCTTGCCTCTCACTTTTCCAATCCATCCCTCTCCCATTCATCGGAGGCGTTTTCTTTGGCAGAAGCACCCCTCCTGGACCATGAGAAACCGCATGTTTCCACGTCTTCTGAGAATCTTTCGAAGCTAACTGGAAACGTGTCAAACCCTTCTCAATTAAAGAACACACCTCCTCTTACACCTCGAGCCATGTCCAACGACGGTTCTCAGCCCGACAAGAAGCACCCCGCACCCCCACCACGCTCATCAAACCCCAATCAGACGCCGACCGATGATATGTCAACATCCGCCGACGAGATAGCGGGGAAGCTCAACGAGGTCTTCCCGTCCCCGATGGATACCACGCCCCAGACTACAGGGCCTTCATTGGCTCCCATGAAAGGGAAACTTTATGTCAAAATCTCCGAAGCCAAGGGACTTCGACCTGGGTTTGATCCATATGTTGTGTGCGTATTTGAATGGAACGAGTGCATTTCAAAGAGCGTGCAAGACGAGGAAGAAGAGTCAATAAAACGGCAACAAAAGGAACAGAAGGACCGTGACCAGTTAGACCTAGAGGCCGGGAGACCAATGGCCATCCCCATGAAGAGCCGACAGAGCAGCCACAACAGTGCTCTTGATCCTCCTTCAGAGCACAGAGGTCAGGCACCCGTGACAGACCCTCATTGGAACCATGAGGCGGTCTTGTAAGTCTACTTCTGATAGGTTCTTCACGATGCAACAGTCGCTAACAATTTCTAGTGACGTTTTTGGAGATCAGTCTGAAGTTGATGTATCGGTATACGATCGCAATAACTCCGAAGCTTTTATGGGCCATGTGAGGCTGTGCGTGAACCTCAAAGAAGACAACAGTAGACTTGAAGGCTGGTTCCCGTTAGCAGCTCGTGCAGCAGGCGATTCCCCAGTCTCTGGAGAGATCCACATGGAGATGCGATTTGAAAAGACGGATAAGAAGCAGGTCGGACCTAATGATTTCCAAATTCTGAAGCTCATCGGCAAAGGGACGTTTGGTCAAGTTTACCAGGTGAAGAAAAAGGATACGCGGCGCATCTACGCCATGAAGGTGTTATCAAAGAAGGTGATCATTCAGAAGAAGGAGGTCGCACACACTTTGGGAGAGCGGAATATCTTGGTCCGGACAGCCATGGCAGCCTCACCGTTCATCGTTGGACTCAAGTTCTCTTTTCAAACACCTACAGACCTTTACCTCGTGACCGACTACATGTCCGGCGGCGAATTGTTCTGGCATCTTCAGAAAGAAGGGCGTTTCCAGGAGCCCCGTGCCAAATTTTACATTGCAGAGTTGATTTTGGCTTTGCAGCACCTTCACGATCATGACATTGTGTATCGCGACCTCAAACCGGAGAATATTCTGCTCGATGCCAACGGCCACATTGCGCTCTGTGACTTTGGTTTGTCAAAGGCGAATCTCACCCAGAATGATACAACGAATACTTTCTGCGGAACTACCGAGTATCTTGCTCCGGAGGTCTTGCTCGACGAGCAAGGGTATACGAAGATGGTGGACTTTTGGTCACTAGGTGTGCTCGTATTTGAGATGTGCTGTGGCTGGAGCCCATTTTATGCCGAGGATACGCAGCAGATGTACAAGAACATTGCTTTCGGCAAAGTTCGGTTCCCTCGGGATGCCCTGAGTACTGAGGGTAGGAACTTTGTAAAGGGCCTGCTCAACCGGAATCCCAAGCACCGCTTGGGAGCAAAGGGAGATGCGAAAGAACTCATGGCACACCCATTCTTCCACGACATCAATTGGGAAGCGCTCAGCCGGAAAGAAGTGATCCCACCTTTCAAACCGAAACTCAAGTCCGATACCGATACGTCCAACTTTGATCCGGAGTTCACCAATGCTCTCGACAACAGCAGCTCGTTGAATGATCGAGCTGCTGCCCTTGCCAATGGGTTTATGGCTGCATCAACACCATTGTCCCCAGGGATGCAGGCCAACTTTAAAGGTTTCACCTTTGTCAACGAAAGTTCGATTGACCACCATTTCAAGAATGATGCCGCAGATCATATGGATGAGGATACCGAGACCTGGACTCGATCCCACCGGCCCGGAAATTCTGTGGATCACCGCATGACTGGCGTTCAGAAGACGGGGGATGCGGGTGAGATTTTCAATGTTGACGACAATTTTGATATGTGATTATGGTTTTGATGCATGATAGTGGAGTTGTGATGTCTGCATATATCATGTTCTCTTTTGCTTGTATATGCTTTGTTTGATGACTTGAACTCGAGACTATGGGTTCCATTTTTGTCTTCATCTTTAACATACCCCAGAAGATTTATGCTCTATCTTCCCTCGTCACTACTCATTTCTCTTACAGCAGATGGGAGTAATGGCTTCTTGGTTTCCCCTTGCTTACGCTCTGCTATCATCCATACCATGGCATGAATTACAGGGTGGCTGTTCATACTCTTATGCTCTGAACCTTTCATCGGCTTCATCTTTGAGATGCGAGTCTTTTAACAATGCATATTACCTAGTTGCCCACGCCTCTTGTCACTTTTTTGTTCCCTCTTCTCACTTTGACTATGATATCCCTATCATCGATTCTATTCCCCACTTGCTTGTATGCCCTTTTATTCCGCGAGTTCCCTGCTGCTTTTGACCCAGGACTCGGCGCGTTTTGATTGAGTCATCATTTCTGGCGCAAAAGGGATTGCATATCTGGATATGACAAGACAGGAGGTTGTGGTGGTATATGGTCGACGCAGTGGCGTTTATATGGCAGCATTGGCGCAGGAGGTAGTTTAACCGGCTCTTGACCTTTGCGTGATAGGCTACAATGAACTACAGAACTTGCTGATCTAGTCATCCCACAACCTGTACAGACCGTAGGACCCTAGCAACTGCAAAGATCCATACGGCAAGTGCAGTGATTACTTGAGCCTTCAGTCCATGAATTGGGAAAAAGTGGGATACATCCTAGCCTGCGCGACATGCGGGATGCCGACGCCCTGCGCCACCTAGCAGGGCGTTTGACGTGGGCGTCCAGGCTCCGTACACGAGATCATTGAAATGATGAGCAGCATGCGTCAAATATTTCTAAATCAAGCCTCTATTGAAAACGCTTCAAAAAAAGGAGACACCGACTGCTCTGAAATGTAACATGATAGCTCGAGAATCTCACACCGTCAAAAGAGCTCTCTGCATTTCCTCTGAATTCTGAGTGGTCTGACGTCTGCATGTTTGTGAAATGTTTCTCAATTGCGAGTTGACATTAATTAAACAAACTGGAGCCCCTGGACCAATGGAATTTCCCAATGGAACGAACCGGCGGTTAGACTGGGGCCAAGCGTTCATCACGATCGTTCATTTTCAGTCTGTTCAAACTGCTCAGGGGTAAAAATTGTTCCTTTTGTTCTATTGGCTTCGCTAAAAAAAAATTCGGTTCCATCCAGACCCCAGTCCGAGCAGCAGCGAGTCATCAATTAGCGTCATATCAATAAACAAGATGTGAACAATTGGGAGGATGGTGAGAAGGAATGAGATGATCGAGACCTTTCAAGGAATCTCGATTTCGAAATCCGATGGGAAAAGTAAGGTATCGAAGCAAAAGCAATAATTGAAGAAAGCGCTGTCCAAGAAAGGGGTTCTTCGTCTGCTCTGGGCATCTTGCTCTTTAGTACTCTGTAGGTAGCAGGGAAAAATGACTCGAGACTGCGAGCCCCAGAAGCGGACTAGTGTCAGCCACCTGCCTGAATAAGACTAACGTCGATGCCCTGTCCCACTGGTGTCAACGCATTCTCAGTGTCCTCGTCGCTTGAACCTCACCACCCCTGTTCGTGTCTCGTGTTGAGCCCACTCTTCGACTCCACACTAAAGGCTGCTGATTGGGTCGATGTTTACGAACTCTGTGAGAAGGCTCATCAAGAGCTCCTGGACCTTGCAGCGGTCAACCTGCAGATGAGAGACAGCGATGCATTCGCTCACATCTTTACTTGTTTGGGTTATTGCCAATCACTTCTCCAGAGAAACTAACTCTTCCACTAACGATTTAGTGTTGATGGCTCTTGAGGTCTGCTTTGACAATATGAAAGTTAATGTCAGTTACGGGGTATTGCGTGTCCTCCACTCTATACCTCCCCCTGATCTCGGCTGTCCGTCCATTTGGGACCATTGATGATGGGCAATAATCATGATGCGAATTATTCTCCGTCTCACCTCCCTTCAAAATCCATAACCCATAGCGCTGGCATCGTAAGCACGAGCTGGTTGACATGTTCCTGCATGCTGCATGGGGGTTGAAAGAAGTAGAGCTCCGCTCCATTCCTTACTGTGGAGACGATCAGCCCTTGGGTGCCGTGCCCATCCATCCTAGTTCCTTCTGCTTTCCTCAATCAAGAGATGGCGTGTCGTGTCTGTGACAACTTTGTGAGAGCCTGAGAGACCCTCTGGTTAATCATCTTGCCTTTTGAGTGCTGATTCGCGAGTCGGCCACTCCTCAAGCAGCGAGGAATTGCTGTTCCTTTCCCGTGAACTTTAGTACCCTGGGCATATTTCCTAAAATAGCCCTGTGCTTCTTCTCTGATGGTTATGATTTTAGTCTATTTTCAATTTGACTTTTCCTTCTCCTTGCCTTTCCACTACTGAACTCACAATTCTCCTTCACTCTTGTCAACAATTGACAGGGTTGTTTTTGTTGCTTCAATTGTCTCTCAGAGGTACTCACCCCTCACCAGACCTTGGAAGCCCTCTCCAGTTTGGATCTTCAATTGCTCCCGCTTCAGAGTGGATCCTCTCAGAGTGCTTCTCAAACACCAAACGTCGTTGCTCCTTTCCCCTCCACCAGTTCTCCTCAAAGCCCCTTACCAGTAGCTCGTCCCCTCGCTTGAGCCTACTCCGTACATGGTCGTCCAATGCTCAGCCAGAGCTCGTTATGAGTGTTGTCGCCAGTAGGCCGGAAAGTGCTTCTGTGCCTTACACGATACCCCTTCAAACCCAAGCCATGCATGTCTACACGGATTCGGGATACGGAGGCTCAGTGCAGTCTCTTCCTTCTCGGTCATCATCCCTTTCCTCGTTCAAAACGAACTACAGCGTCTCGACGGTTCCTACCACTTACTCCCCTACGTCCTCCGCCTCATATCGCACATGCGACTCTGCCGCCTCGTTAGACAAGATCTTGGAATCTGTATTGAAAAGGGTCCCTCAGGAAGTCTACGACAACATCCTTGACCAGCTGCAGTATCTACATGCTGGGCCTAACCAGTCAGGTTGTACAACATGCTTCCAACGTGACCTACATGCCCTCTCCCTGACTTGTCGTCCATGGGAGAAGGGCGTCCGGGCTCGACTGTAAGTGAGACTGCTTAGCTTTATACTTAAACACTGCATACTCGTGCTTTCTGAGGAAGTATAGCACATTCGGCTGACCCTTGTACCCCTCTTAGTTATAACCATATTCACATAGTCGGAAGCGATTCCCCCGCCCAGTTGAAGAAATATCGACTGAAAAGGGGAAGCCGTTTGAAGCTGCTAAGACGCACTCTTCGTGAGCGGAAACTGCTGGCCAATCTCGTCTTGGAACTTCGCGTTCCCCAGGCAGACTTACTATTTACAACGGGTAAACATACTGCTCATTGGCAAGAGTACCGAGATCTAGTCGCGTCGGTTGTTATGGTATGCCCAAACCTGGAACGGTTACTGGGTCTATCAATCCCTTTCAACCACGAATTCGACCGCCTCACGCATGCGTTGTCCACCCGACGGAAGCTAAAGGAGCATACCTGGATCTTATGCGAAGCAACAGAGACATCGGAGGCTTCCCCACGCAGCACCTCGTGTCCCGGCAGTCTGGGCCCCTTGCAGATGTTCGAGTTCCTGGATTATCATGCTTCGTGGACGAACCTAGAAACTCTAATGCTTTACGGTTTCAACCAGAGTGCGCTAGAGCCCAGTATCTTTCTGCGCATGATCGACCTCTTGCCGTCCTTGCGCAACTTGTGTGTTTCAAACTTTGATACGGATGCCTTTGCCGACAGTGCACTCCTATGCCTCCCGCCTTTGGAAACCCTACGTTTGGAGAACCTCCCAGGTGTCACCGATGCAGGTCTAACACAGTACACTTCACGGCCAGAATCACATGCTCTCAAGTCCCTGGTCTTGATCGAACCGAATATTGAATCTCTTCTTGTGATTTCGAAGATTCTGGCTTCCCTGCGAAGCCTAGAACGATTTAAGATTGTCCAAACGGCCAAATACCCAACTCTAAACACGGACGGTCTCGTTTTCCAGCCACTCCTTGCCTCGTCTAACCTCAAATCCATGCACTGGGATGTCGCTAGTCCAAATCCGACCACCGCCCTCTCTAGGCTGGACTTTGCACCTTTTATAAAGCCCCTTCCACACGTGGAAACTCCTAATTCACATCTTGCCCAAAGCATTCTCGCGGGTGGCTTCCCATGTCTTGATGCCCTGCGAGCACCATCGGACATAGAACCCCCAGGCGCTCTGCAGGCTGTCTGTCAGCCAATTCCTCGTGGACAAGCATTATTACAACCCGACCGATACAGCCTTCCCCGAAGCTCGCATGGATCTATCCCAACCAGACCGATGGCGTTACCCGCGGGAAACAACTTGACTTCTGCTCGCATCCGGGCACAGACGTTTATTGACATGGCGGCAAGGGACACTGAGAATGGAATGCCGGTTCTAATCACCGACCACTCGGATTCGTACGTGCCTGATAACGCTCTGGAAGGTTCAGACGATGAGGACGACATGGAAATGGACGAGAGTGGATTCTGGGAGACACCACTCGACCGACCCACTAAGAACCCAGTGCCAGAGGACCACGAAGGCCCTGTGACAGTTTTCGACTTCCGTATGCCATCATACATGGGTCGAATTGGTGCCAAGACTAACGAAAAGGACATTTCAATCCCCCGTTTCATACTTCGCCCAGACATCGCCGGACAGGAAGCCGATGGCGGCCTGGTTAGCTGGAATCATGTCCTGACGGCGAATCAATCTTTGACCTTCGCTGCTGGGGTTGGAGTGAATTGCTTCGGTGTCAAGGGTCTCTCGAGCCCAGCCATCGAAGAACCGCCGTCTCCTGCCTCGACGTCAACCCCCCGGTTCGGCTGGGGTAGCATTGGAAGCCGCTCAACTTTGGCCACAAGCCCAACGACACCGAGCACGCCGCTTACACCAATGAGTATGAGTATGTCTCCCACGACGACATTGCCGTGGGACAAGGACGTTTGCACCGGTTCCTGGAATTATAGCCACAAGAGTGGACGAGACTGGTGGTTCCATATGGAACGAGAACGCCCCGTGCACTTCGAGCTTTACGATGTCAAGAGACTCCTTTGAGTTCAAGGCTTTGGTCTGAAACGACTAGCCTATACTTTTATGCCAGATAATGGCTTATGCAGACTACACTCGATATGCTTCAATGTACGCCAGATATGGCATATACGGATGGATGAACTAGGTTATCATTGACACCAGTGGCAGGCTGCACAGACACCCTGCAATGAACTCGATTTGCACATTATTTCTTCTACCTTGAGACTTACGCTGGATCTGCTACCACTTCCGCCCTCTATACCCCATCTTGATGAAGTGGAACGCGGGTGGCTCTTCCTTTCGACACTGTTTCTATACTGCTTCTCTTATTCAACGTGCCATAACCCCCATACTTGATACCCCGCACTATATTCTTACCACATTCTTGAAGAAAAGAACATATTGATTCCACACATGTCGCATCCATCCATACCTGATTCATTTTTATTGTACATCTTTACTTCCATTCTTATCCCACCTTTATAACTGCTTCCTTTCACTTCCAGTTACGTGCTTCTCATTTGGGCGTCCCGCTGGAATATTATTCGGTTAGAATTCGGCTTGGCTTGGTTAATCTGGATACGGCAGGGCTGCATATATACTGTGCATGATGCCAGGGTATTGTTATCAATCGTTCGCTTGCTTTGCATTGTTACAGTGGGTGAGCAAAAGGACCTTGGGGACAGGCATCTTCTCACTCTCCTTCTCTCCAATCTGCGATTGGGGTTATTGTGTAATGCATAATATATTGAACCAATGGAATATCTAGATAGGAGGATTCAACCATAACGCATTGATTGGTTCTTTCTTTACTTGATATTATGGTGCTGAATCTGAGACCGCGGTAGCTACGGTTTGCTCACGAAGGCAGAATAAAAGACGAGGATGGGTAAATGTCACTAAGACGCTGGTTATGATAAGCACTAGGTACGTAGATACATGTCTCAGTACAAAGAGGGAGAGATCTAGATTGAAAGGCGGAGTACCGCAACACGTTTAGACATAGATACCCATGTTTGTATCCTTCTTCTTAGCCTGGACTTCGGCAATAGCATCGACATAGTTCTCGTGCCCGACCTTGCTCATTCCTTTCCGGAGTGCAATCATACCAGCTTCCACGCAGACAGCCTTCAGCTGGGCACCACCAAACTCGTCTGTGCTACGAGCCAACTCGGCCCAGTTGACTGAGTCCTCCACGGCCATCTTACGGGAGTGGATTTGAAGGATGTTGGCTCGGGCTTCTTCATTGGGGAGGGGGAATTCGATTTTGCGGTCGAGACGTCCGGAACGGAGGAGGGCAGGGTCGAGGACGTCAACACGGTTGGTAGCGGCGAGAACCTTGATGCGGTCGTCGGAGGCGAAACCGTCCAGCTGGTTGAGGAGTTCCAGCATGGTTCGTTGCACTTCACGATCACCAGATTTTTCAGAATCGAAACGCTTGGTACCCACGGCGTCGAGTTCGTCGATAAAAATAATTGAGGGCGCCTTCTCCTTGGCGAGTGCGAAGCAATCCCGGACAAGCTTGGCTCCGTCACCGATGAACATTTGTACGAGCTGGGGTCCAGCAAGCTTTAGGAAGGTAGCGTTTGTCTCCGCCGCACAGGCTCGAGCGAGAAGGGTCTTTCCTGTACCGGGAGGTCCGTACATAAGAGCTCCTAAAATGCACGAGGGTTAGTCCAAATGGGTCAGGCCGGAAATATAGAGCCGGAAAGATTTCAAATCGTACCTTTCGGTGCCTTGATGCCGATCTTCGTGAACCTTTCGGCTTCCTTCATGGGCCATACAATAGCTTCGACAATCTCTTCGATCTGCTTGTCCAAGCCACCGATATCTGTGTACTTCTCTGTGGGCTTCTCATCGACTTCCATGGCTTTCACACGATTGTCATATTCGGCGGGCAGGGTATCGAGGACTAGATATGAGTCCTTGTTGACGCCAATGAGATCACCGGGCTTGAGCTTCTCGTGGTCGACTAATCCGATCAGGGGGAGATAGATGGTCTGACGGGTCGACGTTTTGATGACAGCGGATTTGCCTACTCGCGTAGCATCCAGATCGATATTGGCGCCCTCCTCAGCAGCCTCGGCTTCGACGTCCAGATCCAGCAGCTCAACGACGTTTCCGACGAGGTATGGTAGTTGTCTATGAGATTATAAGTTAGTAACACGACAAATGATTCCGGGTGCAAGCGCGTGTCAGACTGCGGGCAATCTTCATCTCTTCCTCGACGCTTGCCACAACGAAAACTTTAGCGCATGAAATCAAGCTCACCTGTTATTCTCAATCTTCTCTTGGTTGTCCTTGACCTTTTCTCTCATTGTATTCTGCTCGTGCGTCAACCGCTGGTATTCACTTTTCATTATGCGGAGCTCATTCTCCAGCATCCTCCGCCGCTTCACAATGTCCGCTGTGCTTGAACCAAGGATCTCCTCATCTAAAAGCTGTTCTTCCTCCTCCTTCTTCTTCGCGTCGGCATCTTGCATCTCAGCATCGCCGTCGCCACGGGGTTGCTTGCCGTCGCCGCCATCGCCCTGCTGCTTCTTGTCTCTCTCCTCACGTTCAAGGTCGTCGAGGTCCTCCAAGGTCGACATGGTTGAAGATAGAAATGACAGCCGGGAAAGAGATCAAGTTGACAAGAAACGGATATATGAGTGAGACGAGAGAAATAAGGGTAATGATTGGAGAAAGGTGGTGTATGAAGGGAGCTGGATGGAAGTGTCGATGATTGCTCTTGAGCTCCGGGCAAACAACGTCAGCTGTCCTGTCTACATCACGTGACTCTTACAAATCTACTTTAAACCCATCGCTGCTTGACTATTGATAAACTTCGTAACTACATGGCAGTATGAGTGAGTTCTCTAGTAGTTGCGCGTGGGAAGAAATATTTGCTCCTGACTGTTTACGGGCGACTCAGTTTGAGAACTGAAAGCTTAGGATATATGCCCGGCGCACCTGTCTCTCTGTTTCAACGAAACATACTTCCTCATCATCCAGAGTTAAGACAGAGGCCACAAAACCTAAAAGTCACCTCATACATAGTTAAAAGGGTTGGTATCGTGGTGTTTGATATTTCCAAGGTTACCCAGAACCTGCTCTCGCCCGAATTTGAGGAGACGATACCGAGAGAGGAAGTCATCATTATTGGCTTGGATATACAATCAGCAGGGGCTTTCGCAGATGAGAAGGTTCCGACAAGCTGTTGCACAAATATATTGCAGTCCAGCTCTTAAATAGGATATGGAGGATAACTCACTGTAGCCACCGCACATTCTTCGTTTCCCGGTAAATGCAGAACGCCCATGGAGCATTCTCCAGTTGTCGAAAACTAACACGAACCATCAGCTTTAGCCGTCTGCAATCCGAAGAGTGGTTGAACTCACTTAATGCTGTTCCCGGTTCCAGCTGTGTCCATATTTCCATTTCGGGCCGACGGAGGATTTCGTCAAAGTGCCTGGCTGCTTCATACCATCTCCATTGTTGCTCAACAGTCCAATTCCATTTGGCGGCCCGGTCATAATTATTCCAGCGAATTTGGTAAAGGTAATTCATGTCAGAATGCCAATTGAAGACCGGGAACTGGCGTGAAGACGTTATGAGATGGTTTTCGTTTCCACTCGCATGGGCTGGCTGCGAAATTATCCTCAGTGTCTGCGCGTGGTATTCATTCTCCTCTATCAGAGTCTTGGCTGCTTCAAATCCATCGACGAGTAGGCTAGCACCGCCTTCTCCATTTTCATGTGACAGTAGGTGGAATAGCTGTAGTCGTGCCGGGTCAGTAAAGTATGTATTATCGGTGTGCGCTCCAAGAAATTCGTTAGTATATGCGGTATCCTTGAAAGTCAAGTCGGCTGTGAAGTCCCAGAAACCACCTATATAGGGTATTAGCAGGGGATTTAACCCTTTAGTCAATGAATCTTCTTCTACCATAATGCGTAGTCCTGATGAAAGCTATCCGCTTCAAGAGATTCTCCGTAGCCTCCGGGTCGACGGGCGTGTCTTTGACAAAACAGAAGCCATAGTGGTACTACATCGGTATCAATAGATAGGCTTGTCTAGGAATACAGAAGCAGGACTTACAATATTGTCAAGCCAGCGGTATAAAGCGGTATCGCTGTCCATGACCTCAGGATAAGAAACTGTCGGATACTTTGTTTGGACCGGTCTCCATTTCCTAAAAGGCCTGTTGCCAAAGTCAGTAATACCTCTAACATAAGAAGTCATCTGTTCTGTACCGGATCTCAAGAGGTCTGGGATCTTTCTTTACGGGGAATCTGCTCTGTAAATACTGCCGCAGAAAATAGAAAGGATAGTTGCTGACATGCCCGTCAGACCCTGGGATAAAATTAGCATTCATAGGGCAAGTAAATGATGTCCTACATTTTATCGTAACGATCTCGCTCTCGTCGGTCACCTCCAAGGCCTCGATATCCTGGGGGATCTAGCAGTTGATGTCGAATATTCGTTAGCCGGTGAGAGCACATCGCATTGAAAAGGGCTAGTAGAAAACATACCGAAAAAGTATCCACAATTCGTTGCTTTGTATCCGGATGAATACACTCCCTACACTGGCAATTGTCCCTTATGTGGGTGAAGGCGCCAAGGTTAGGCTCGTCCGAGAACAAGATACTGAGGGCCATATGTCATACCTAAGCCATAATTTACCACTTGGAAAGTCAGCCGTCAAGAAATATTCATTATGGCCCGAACATAGGGGCGCTTACAAGGCCGGTCGTGGGGTGTGTTTCTTCTTCACTTGATCGAATGGCACTGGCAAAAATACACTCCGAGGATCGTCTGCCTTGCTGGCTAAATCACCTTTGCGAAGATACTCAACGGGGTCTTTCCAGATAAGAACGCCCTGGGGTGATGTAGTCTGGCTAAACAGCCTTACCCGCCCCTTCTGCCCCGATGGACTTATAGTCCGTTAGTCCCATCATAGTGAATATAAGAGAGATAACCCACAAGGATTTCAGGGACCCGAAGGCACGACTCAGGGCTCGTCTAGTATACATAGCGCTAGAGGATGGAAAGGGGCGAAGGCAATTGCTTGTCGTGTTACTCCTTCGAATACACCTTCATATATAGCCGAGGGTCTTTCAACTCCGAAACAACATCGCACGCTACCCCACAAAAAGTATAACCATCACGTGTTTCGGCGATGTGGCACCACCTACAGTTGTACTACCTACGGAACGAGGATCATAGCAAGTCACCAATGGCCTAAATATATAGATGCATAACGAAGCAGTCTAAAAACACAATGAGAACGTCGGAGGTGGCTAGACTGAGCGTCGACTCGGGGTATCTACCTGACCAAATTCGAGGAGCTGCATAATCGTCTCTTCTGGAAAAAATCTCTCCGTTCACGCCGAACAATGATGCCATTCCCATACCGTCCAGAAACAACGCCAAGCAAATGATAACGACAACCCGAAAGAAAACATTATCGTGCAAAGTAAAATATCAACAACAACCCAATGTCCAGACCACTGAAATACCATCTATGCTATGCTCCCCGCACGTCGATCCTCCTAGATGTATTGACATGTTATTACGACCATGTGTCCTGGATGAAAAGAACCCGCGAGGTTTAACACCTGAGTGCGTTAGTTATCAGGGAACTTGAGTGGATATCTTGATCGCTTACATTCTGTAGAAGCAGCTACCTTCTGCAGCGCGAGTCTGGTCGAGAGTCTCAAGCTTGTATGAAAGGTTGATGTCAAGGTCTCGCTTATTTTTGTCGTTCGGCCTGTTGACTAGCACACCAGACACAGACTCCTCCTCCTCAACAGTCAGGACATCACGGAGGTAGAATACGGTCTGCTTCCAGTGAGTGTACTTGGCGTGGGGTCCCGTGGAGAAAGTGATGGGTTTGTGGCACGCCCCAAATTCGATGTCAAACCACGCGATCACTGCATGGATAAAGTCACTGCGCCTGACAGTGAGCGAGTAGGGCACCTCGAAAGCCAGGTCTTCCTTGGTCACGGTGTATAGGTCGAAGGTGATAATCGGGCAGGGATCGGTAACGAGAGCCTTGAGCTCAACAGTATCAACGAGAGGCTCCGTGAGAGCAGTCTCCTTCATGGGGCTGTAGTCGAATCCGTAGACATTGTCCCAGACTGATATATCAATTAGCGAATGTCCGGCACCAAAGCGAGAAAATGCTTCCTACATCCAATCTTGTCATCCTTGTACTCTCCATCCTCAATCGCGGCCACGTACATGGTAGCCTTGTCGGGGAAAATCTTGCCTCCAGGAACAAGATAACGGTCGCGGGCGTAAAGAACAGTGTCCAGCATGCTCTCGTACAGAAGGAAATAGCCCATCCACTCAGAGATGATAATATCAACCTTGGGGAAAGGAAGAACAACCTCCTCCATCTTTCCTTGGAGAAGAGTGATCTTGTTCGAGAGGCCGTTGGCGGCAACAATCTGACGGGCCTTCTCGATAATCGAGGACATATCGACACCGATTACGTGCTTGGCGCCAGCCTTTGCAGCAAACCTTCGGGGCCAATATGTCAGATAACAGTGTGTAGATATCATAGGCTAGAAACATACATGCTGAGAATACCGGTTCCGCAGCCGACATCAAGAACAACCTTATCCTTAAAGATGTGGCGGTTCTGGTAAATAGAATCGCGGTACGACCGAGTTCGAACATCGTCTTTCTAAATAGCGCAATAATGTTAGCTTGAAAGCCGTGCCGGTGTTAAGTTCAATTTGTACTTACAAGCATCTCCTCATGGATTCCTAAGCGGGGTTTATGATTAGCAATTGAGGGTATCAAACAGGTGATTTTTTGAGTTTCTCACCATGGTGATCATAACTAAGATTTATGTTAATTCAAAGACAATAGAACAGAAGTCTTTCCGCACATACCTGGTGAAGTAGCGCACTTCAGCATGGTCCATACCAACCATGCGATCAGCGCTGCTGGTGACAGCGGCAGAGTCTTGCCTCTCGGTTTCGCTCATTTTGACAAACGCTTCTTTAAGATGTGGGGGGAAAGGGTGGAGGACTCGGGTTTCGAGAGGTGCAGAAAAAATCGAAGATGGAATAAATCCCGAGTAAAGGGAAGGATACAAGGGAAGGAAAAGGTGAAATCGCCTCCTCGAAAGCAATGCGTTTGGCGTAGTTTTTCACCTCTTTCGCTCTTTTTTTTTGGGACTTTTCCCATATTGGGAATTCCTCTCCACCATAGTCACTAGTAAGGTCTCGGACTAGCGCGGCTTATCTCTTATCTTCATGTGACCATAACTGCCCTAAATTCTGATTAGGGCTGATTCTAGGTGACAAGTGACAATGCTATCCTCGCAGTTCGAAAGTAACGGCATTTCAAAAGAAATGCTACTCTTCTTCTATACAGTAATAATAAAGACTCCAAGTGATGATATTGTGCTTCTCTATCCGGTATGAACCCCCAGAGTAGATCTACTGCCAAGACCCTGCTCCGACGGCTGATGGTTGGCCCTTAAGCTAGCGCGCCTACCCCTACTTTGGCCCTGGACTGCGTGTTTCTGAACACGGGGTATCTACCCGACAAGATTACACAATGGCCTTGAGACCAGCCGCAAGGAATATTGGGTATTACCTTCTTTTCCTCCTCCTGGCAACCTTTGTTCAAAGATCATCCGCTTCGTTAGGTGACCATCTCCCCGACTTTAAATCTTGCGTCAAGGTATTCCCATCACAGCAAAGACGCTGGAATCCCAATTGAGCTAACGGTTCCAGATCTGCGAAGCTGAAAACTGTCTGAATGGAGACTCGGCGGTTTGTATGTCTTTCTTGACAAGAGACGCTGATTAGTAGACTTTATGGCTGATCTTGAGCGCTTCTAGCTTTCCCTCTCCGGCTAATGTTCTGGACGTGCCCTGCTGAATGCGACTACACATGCCAACACGTTGTAACAGACCGTCGACTTGCCCGAGATCCGCCTATGCTTAGCCCTGTGGTCCAATTTCATGGGAAATGGCCCTTCCGCAGAATCCTCGGCATGCAGGAACTCTTCTCCGTCCTCTTCTCTGGCTTCAATTTCCTGGCTCACTGGTATGGAATGACTCGGCTTCGCGACTCAACCCCGTCATGGCATCCTCTACAAAAGTATTATACGGCATTTGGATATAGTGGTCTAGCAGCCTGGACTTTCAGCATGCTCTTTCATGCTCGGGACTTCCCTCTGACCGAGAAGCTTGATTATTACGGAGCAGGGGCCAGTGTGCTCTATGGGCTATACCTCGCGACTATACGGATCTTCCGTCTGGATCTAGAGCAACCAAGATACAGGCCAACTCTGCGACGCCTTTGGACCACTATCTGCATTCTGCTCTACACTATACACGTATGTTATCTCAGCTTCTGGTCGTGGGACTATACATACAACATGATCGCCAATATTGTGGTTGGAATGATCCAGAACACTCTCTGGATTTGTTTCAGTGTTGTCCGATACCAGAAGACTGGTAAGACATGGACCCTTTGGCCCGCAATTATCGTGGTCTGGATCATCCTGGCTATGAGCCTGGAGCTCCTAGACTTTCCGCCGTGGTATGCGCTCATTGATGCGCATAGTCTCTGGCATTTGGGAACGGTTATCCCATGTGCATGGTGGTACCTGTAAGTGACATCGGGTGGCCTTGCGTGGCGAAGCTAATATACCATATAGATTCCTCATGAGGGATATCCAAGATGACGTGGCTGGAGAAAGACTGAAAGCTTAAAAATAGCTGCCCGAAGATGGAGCCTGGAGGGTCCCGAAGGCTAAATGCGCCAATGCACGGTCTTATCGCAGCATTTTCAGCCGCTCAGGCGCAGTAGCGTAGTCAGCTGTGAATAATGCTCGTCCAGATGACCGGAATTCCGTTTTGGGGCGAAGAGATAATAAGACTCGTGGACATAAATAACTCCGCACAGCCACAGCGTACAGGGTAGATGGCGAGAGGTTGAAAGCCTTCGGTCGCGCATTTACCAAAATATGCCATTGCCTCATCGCTGTTCTTAGCTGGTAGTAAATAAACTCACATTCTTGAATTCCGTGCTGTGATTTGCTCAGGTCGGCAAGCCGTTGGGACTGGCTCGCTCACCGCTCGGCGATTGTTTAATGTTTGGGGCTGTCGTACCCGCTCCGCCGCAAGACAGCAACAAGCCAAAGCCAGTGTCTCACACACCTTTCCTCCTCTCGTTTCTTTTTCTTCCTGAACTTTCTTCCTTCCCTCGATCTTTTCTCCTCTTCATTCTTCTTCTCTTCACAGAGAGTTTTCTTACACACGAACCACTTATTAAAACAAATTCGCGCCAATGGCGACCCCCGAGATTAAGCAAGCGATCACCGAGGCCGCGTCGCAATATGCGAAGCCCGAAGGGAAAGTCTTTCAATATGGAACTGCTGGGGTAGGTAATTTCTCAATTGCAGGTCTTGTCACCAATCTCGAAAGCTAATTGATTTCTCTTTCTGTGAAGTTCCGTATGAGAGCGTAAGTCAATTGCTCCATCCCTTCCTTGGGGGATCTGTCGCCCCCGCACCAACCATACCCCGCGATTGGGTTGTTTCACACCTCTAACGCCCTGTCCCTACTAGTGATTTTCTCAATACTGTCATTTTCGCCGTTGGGTTGCTTGCCGGCCTTCGCTCCAAGAAGCTCAGCGGACAATGGGTCGGCGTTATGGTTACTGCCAGTCACAACCCAGCGGAGGATAATGGCGTTAAGTTGGTTGACCCCATGGTGAGACTCGATCCTACACTGCGGATTTTGTAGTGGCCTGGCTAACTTATTTTGGTAGGGTGAAATGTTAGAGGTACAATTGACCCATTCCAATTTTCTTTCTGAACAATGTCTCACCGCGACAGGCCGAGTGGGAAGCTTATGCGACGAAACTCGCCAATGCTTCTATGGAGACCATCGCGGACGTATACGAGGAGCTCATTAAAGAAATCGATGTCAGCATGGAGAACCCCGCCCGCGTAGTTTTTGCGCGCGACACTCGTGCGTCTGGCTCTCGTCTAGTCGGAGTTCTCGGTGCTGCTCTTACCGCCACGCAGGTCGAGTTCGTTGATCTGAAATTCATGACCACTCCCCAGCTCCACTATGTCGTCCGCTGCAAGAACACCCTCGGCACGCAGTACGAATATGGCGAGCCTACTGAACAGGGCTACTATGAGAAACTTGCCACAGCGTTCAAGAGAGTCATGCGGGGCGTCAAAGTCAATGGCTCTCTGACTGTCGATTGCGCAAACGGTGTCGGCGGCCCGAAGCTCAGGGAGCTTATCAAGTACCTACCCGGCTCTAAGGAAGGCGGCATCGACATTAAAATCGTGAACGACGACGTGATCAACCCCGACAGCCTAAACTTCGAGGTAGGATACCCGACCGGTACGTTTGATAGCAGCTCTAACATTCCCTTAGTGTGGTGCGGATTATGTCAAGACGAAACAGCGTGCTCCCCCTTCATCAAAAGCGGGCGTTCTCGAGCGCTGTGCGTCGTTGGATGGGGATGCTGATCGAATCATCTACTATTTCGTGGACGAAAGCAACGTTTTCCGCATGCTCGACGGTGACCGAATTGCGACCCTCGCAGCTTCATTCATCGGCGATCTTGCTCGGAGTGCTGGAATCGCGAATAAGCTCAAGATTGGCGTAATCCAAACTGCCTACGCCAACGGCTCCAGTACAGACTATATCGAGAAAGTGCTCAAACTTCCCTCGGATTGCACAAACACGGGTGTGAAGCACCTTCACCACGCCGCTCTGCGGTTCGATGTAGGTGTCTACTTCGAAGCCAATGGACACGGCACAATCACCTTTTCCGAAAATGCCCTCAAGACCATCAAAAACACCGATCCCCAGTCCCCAGCCCAGCAGCGTTCCCTCGAAAGCCTCAATGCTCTCACAGACCTAATCAACCAGGCTGTTGGTGACGCCCTCAGCGACATGCTCCTTGTTGAGACCATCCTCGCACACAAGGGCTGGACTCCGAAAGAATGGCTTGCCACCTATACCGACCTTCCCTCCCGACTCGTCCGCGTTGAGGTCGCCGATCGCTCAATCTTCAAGGCCTACGATGCCGAGCGCAAGCTCTCGTCACCCCCCGGCCTCCAGGCTAAGATCGAGTCTCTGCAATCCCGCTACAACAAGGGCAGGAGTTTCGCCCGTGCTAGTGGCACAGAGGATGCCGTGCGTGTTTACGCTGAGGCAGCCAGCCGCTCCGAGGCAGAGGATCTTGCCACCCGTGTTGCGAATGCAGTTAGTGAGGCTGGTACCAAGGAAGTCAGCCATCAGTAGGCTAGAACTATCTTGCCAATGTAGGAGTCAGAATGGAAATCCACTGGCTTTCGACTAAAATCTTAATGAGAACTATTCACGATCTTACCACTTTACCATGCCCATACTGATATAATATAGCATATACAATTGCCCCCGCCACCATTTAATCTATTCAAAAACACAGAACACCAGTCACGTAAAAAGAATGGGTATGCAATTCAACGCTCAACTTTTCATAGACCAACGTATGCGATATGATCTTCCTTAAACCATATATATGCCCTAACCCTCCTCCTGATCCATATCATCCCTTGAGCGCTTTCCCTTTCCGAACTTATTCTTCCCACGGCTCCCCCTCTTCTCATCAAAGCTCTTCATCTCAATGACGGCCTGCCTCTGCGCCTCATTAACTCGCTCCGCTATAACCATCACCTCCTCCTTATCAACATCGTACTCTGGCAGCTTCTTGCCAAGTGCGTACTCGATGCGCATGAAGACCTCGAGGTCGTATTGAGTGACGAAACTGATCGCCACACCGCTCTTTCCGGCTCGAGCCGTTCGACCGACTCTGTGAATGTAGGTTTTCGAGTCCGTGGGGAGGTCGAAGTTCATGACAACGTCGACGGAGGGGATATCGAGACCACGAGCGGCGACGTCCGTTGCGACAAGGATATCTCTGCTTCCCGAGCGGAACTTATTCAGGGCGCCGAGGCGCGAGCTTTGTGAGAGTTGGCCATGGAGCGGGATTGCGCCGAAGCCGAGGGTGCGCAGCATGTAGGAGACTCTCTGCGTTTCATGCACGGTTGACGTAAAAATGATGGCGCTCTTGCCGGCAAATTCGTTCAAGATGTATGGAAGGTATAAATTCTTTGATTTGTGGGGTATTAAAAGGTAGGATGATTGGAGTGTCGATACAGTCTGATATTTCGACGCGACGGCGATTCTGATCGGGTTAGAAAGAGATGCTCTTTGGAGGGATTCAACCTATAATACAATTAGTTCCGCCCCGTATCATAAATATGGTGGGCAATTACTTTTGACGACATCGTAGCAGAGAAAAGAAAAGTCCTCCTCTCTCGGGGCAGAACTTTGAGGATCTTGTCGAGGGAGTCGCCAAAGTCCATATCCAGCAGTCGGTCCGCTTCGTCGATGGCGAGGTATTTCAGGTTCCGGAGGGAGAATCCCTTGGTATTCTCGAGATGGTCGACTAACCGTCCAGGCGTCGCCACGATGATATGCGGTTTCTTTCCTAGAGCTATACTCTGGGCGACCATATCCATGCCTCCTACCAGGACGGTGCTTTTGACACCAATGACAGAACCGAGAGATTCAAAATTTTGCGAGATCTGATAGGCAAGTTCACGTGTGGGGGAAAGGACGAGACCGAAGAACGCTTGTGGGGATTCCATGAGTGCTGCGATTGTCAGAAAGTGTACAGTGAGAGGGTGCTACGGGCTATACCTTGAAGCATTGGGAGCGCGAACGCCGCCGTCTTTCCACTTCCTGTTTCCGCGAGACCAATAACATCTCTGCCTTCGAGAGAGGTAGGAATGGTCTTGGCTTGAATAGGTGTTGGGTTTTTGTAACCCATGTTTGCGCACGCTTCGCATAGCTGGGGGATAATTCCTAAGTCTGCGAAGGACTTGGCTGTCTCTTCTGCCTCTGGCTCCGCGGGTTGTGGAGGAGGAGAGGATTCTGAGTCGGAAGCGCTGTCATCTTGAACTTTCTTCGGCCTTTCGGAGACCTTGCGCTTCTTATTGACAATCGGCATAGTGAAAGCTCGAGCCCTATTTTCCGTAGACGAGAAGACGAAACTCGAACAGTCGCTGTCGCTCTGATAAAAAAATATGTGGGGACTCCCGGCAGAACAGTTGATCCGCAGACCCTCTGTGGAGCCCAAGAGTTTATCTTTTTTTTCCGCCCAGGAAAAAAAGCAGTCGGCCAGAACCAGTCAGCCAGGTGACTATTCAACAACAATCACTATTTTTCTTGCAGGCCTAGCTATCCAATATGGCGAGGCATACAAAGAGTCGCGCTAAACCGAAGGCGCCAAGTGGCCCGGCCAATGGCAAGGGCAGCGCATCCTCTATTAACAAGACGCCAAAGTCGATGGTTATTCGGATCGGAGGATCACGAGTCGGGAGCAGTGTCAGCCAGCTGGTGAAAGATGTTCGTCTTATGATGGAGCCGGACACGGCAGTGCGGTTAAAGGCACGCTATTCCAATCCAAATATCAATTCCGGCAGTTGTCTAATAAGCATACACAGGAACGCAAATCAAACAGATTACGAGATTACACAGTCATGACCGGTCCTCTCGGTGTCACACACCTTCTCCTATTCTCCAAATCATCTACCGGAAACACCAACATGCGGCTTGCCCTGACGCCGCGCGGCCCAACCCTCAATTTCAAAGTCGAAAGCTACTCTCTATGCCGGGACGTCGAAAAAGCCCAAAAACGACCACGAGGTGGAGGCCAGGACCACAAGACGCCTCCTCTACTTGTCATGAACAACTTCAACACTCCTGACTCAGACGAGAACTCGAAAGTCCCCAAGCGCCTCGAAGGGCTCACCACGACCATTTTCCAGTCCCTCTTCCCGCCAATCAACCCGCAAGCTACACCCCTCTCCTCCATACGCCGTGTCATGCTTCTCAACCGCGAACCCGCCTCAGGGTCTGATGACGAGGGCTCATACGTTCTAAGCTTGAGACATTATGCGATCACGACGAGAAAAACAGGCATTTCGAAGCGGATTCGGCGGCTAGATCCGAAGGAAGTCCGACATCGGGAGAAGCATGGGGCTGCAGTTCCTAACCTCGGAAAATTGGAGGATGCTGCGGACTATCTGCTCGACCCTTCGGCTGCTGGGTACACATCTGCCAGTGAGACCGAATTGGACACAGATGCGGAGGTTGAGATTACAGGAACAACCACACGAAAAGTGCTTACGAAACGGGAGCTGCAGCGCATGAAGTCAGGAGAGAAGGTGGAAAAAAAGACAAAGACGGCTGAAGTCGAGAAGCGAGCAGTCAAACTAGTCGAACTCGGCCCGCGGTTAAGACTTCGACTGATCAAGGTTGAGGAAGGGCTCTGCGAAGGAAGGGTGATGTGGCACGACTATATTCACAAGTCTGAGCAGGAAGTCGACTCATTAGACAAAAACTGGGACCAGAAGAAGAAGGCCAAGGAAGCGCGCAAGAAGCTCCAGAAGGAAAATGTCGAGCGAAAGAAGCAAGATAAGGCTAAAGCTCGCGCTGAGGGCAAGGAGGTCGAGGATAGCGAGGGGGACGATGAGGATGTCGACATGGATGATGAGTGGCTCAGCGATGATTTTGACGAAGACGAGGATGCTGAAGTGAAATCAGAGGAGGATGGTGATGAGTCCATGGAGGAGTAAGTGGGAGATGGCAGGGATACCCTATAGTTAGACGTTAGTTCGATGACCAAGATGATAGGTTGAATATGATAACTTTACATATGCATATCTTGGTTCTTATCGTGGTTGGACTTTCCCCAGAGTTTCTGTTCGGCATAATCGGACTATAGAGGAGAGCAGGTTCCTCAGACCAAGGTATTGTCGGGATTACTGTTTGAACGAAGCACGCACTACGAGGGTCTAGATTTAATGTAAAGAAATATGATCATAATTAGGAGTAAACTCCAAGTTTATTAAATAATTAACTGCTGGGTAAATAACTTGCATCAAATGGAGTCTTTGGAGTCTTTCTCTCAATGCATGGTAACCCTAATTTGCCGTCCTCCAACCCCATAAGATCATACCTTTTCCGTTTGCCTCATGAACATAAGTAGCTGAGGGAACTCGCCCTACTAAGTTGCATAAGTTTCGTATTCTCGCTTTCAGTCTATCCTTGTTCTGGGGTTATTCAGGTTCAGCTTATCCTACATCTGTAGATCTTGGGCCAGCATGACGGCTTACCTACACCGCTCGAGCGCGTAGAGGCACATTTCGGACCCAAAATTGCCGTTGCATTGATTGAGGGAATCATGAAATAAGCCGGCTTGCGCCCGGGAATTATGTCCTCATACCAAAGTCTCTACATATTTACAAATATGACTTGGCCGCATAAGTGCTCTATCTATGATACAACGCCATCTTTCTTCAACTGAGCAATCTCCTTCCCACTATATTGGAGAATCTCGCCCAGGATCTCATCCGTATGCTGACCTAGGGTCGGCGGAGGCGTGCGCACGCCCGGTGTTGCATGCGAGTATTTAATCGGCGTATTAACTAACTTGATAGGACCACATGCTGGGTGGTTCACATCTACAACCATTCCACGGGCTCGAACTGCACGACGCATATTAATTAAAGGACCCAGTGGCGGTCGAGTTTTGGGGATACTTACCATGCTCATGGTTTAACGTCCCTTGGATGTCGTTGACGGCGGAATACGGCATCCCGCTACCCTCCATGATCTCTAACCACTGCTGTGTGGTCTTTTCCTTGACGCGGCTCTCAATCAGCCCATCAATCTCTGCTCGATGCTTGACTCGGTCACTGTTGGTCAAGAATCGCGAGTCTTCTTTCCACTCAGGGTGCCCTAGGCGATCGCATAATATGCCGAATAGTCTGTCATTGCCGCCGCCGAAAAGAATGTCTCCGTCAAGAGTGCTGTAGCTCCGATATGGTACAATTGACGCTTGAATCAGTTAGTACAGCCTGGGGCAAAGCGCACTCAAGAACAGAAACGTACGATGTTCAGTTCCCCATCGCCCAGAATCCTTCTTTCCGCTAATCAAAGCTGAACTGGCAATGTTGGCCAATGTCGCAACTTGGCAGTCACTCAAGCACGCATCGATATGCTGGCCCTTTCCAGTTCTCACTCGCGCAAGCAGAGCAGCCATAACCGCATTTGACGTATACAGCCCAGTAGTCAGATCCGTAACGGCCACACCGACCTTGACCGGGTCACCATCTCTGCTTCCCGTGATATGCATCAACCCGAATTCCGCTTCCACCATCACATCATATCCAGCTCTGTTGCTGTATGGGCCGGTCTGGCCGTACCCTGTGATGCTCGCATAGATAAGGCTGGGGTTGATTTCGCGTAGCGTTTCGTAGTCCATGTTGTATTTTTTGAGGCTTCCGGGGAGGTAATTCTCGACGAGGACGTCGCATTCCTTGACCAGCTTGTGGAGGATCTCAACGCCAAATTTATGCTGGAAAGAGAGGCCGACTGATTTCTTGTTGCGGTTGACCTATCGACGAGTCAATTTGGTTGCGACTCTTCCTTAGGGGTGATCACATACCGCTAGGTAGTAGGCGCTCTCGCCGGGCCCCTTTGAATCGTCTGTATACTCCGCATGGGGAGGTCCCCATGCACGGGTGTCGTCTCCTCTGATCGGATGCTCCACCTTGATCACATCGGCTCTGTTTCAATCAGTTAGGATCATGTCGCATTAGCCGGGAATTGCTAGAGCCGGAGGTTAAGTTCAGCTCAGGCCTATGATCTCCTGGAACCGCGAGACCAAGGTGCTACAGAAGTGTTTGTCACATACCCAAGGTCTCCCAAAATTTGTGTACAGTACGGCTAAGTGCACAGTCAGTATACTCTACCCCGCACGAGCGATTTTCGGATTTCTGCAGGATATGACTTACCCCAGCGAGGACTCTCGTCATATCGAGTACGCGAATACCGTGTAGAGGCAATGTCCCGTCTCCGCCAGGAAGCGGGGTGGAATACGAGCGCCATTGTGTCGTGTGCCGGATTATGCCGGTGCTCTTGGTCAATTGTCGAAGACTGGTAGGGCGCTGGGCAATCAACGCCCTCTGTAGCTTAAATGTCACGTTCATTTCGGTTATATGCGCTCAATTAACTTGAGGAACGCTGCGAAGTTAGTCTAGGAACGGAAATCGTCAAGAGGGGAAACTTAAGTATGAAAAGAAGCTCTCCAATTCGGGGGCCAAAGCCGAGGTCAGACCCACCCGCCTGTTCCGCTGAAGCTTGACCCCGAAACTCCGATCGAGCCCCTCCGCAATTCGACTTTGATCCATACATACACGAGCTTACGGAAATCTCGCGGAGGTAAATGGTAACCTTACTAAGTACAGGGATGTTGTCGGTATGGCCGCTGACATATAAAATGGATACAGAGTTCGTCTCATTGTGATACCAAACGCGAGACAGTTTCTCACTCGACTCTTTTCCACCTCTTCGGCTGCGGATAACCTCAGCCGAAAATCCATCACTTCCGCCGCCATGTTTACCGGTCTTGTTGAGACGATGGGGAGTGAGTTATATTATATCCTCTAATACCTCTGTAGGTCAAGACTGACCACAATCTATAGCGGTCTCGGCCCTCGAGCCCCTCGATACCTCTGCGAGTGGGGGCGGGGGCACGTCGCTAACAATCACCGACTGTGAGGAGATCCTCACTGATGTTCACCTGGGAGATAGCATCAGTGTCAATGGTACGGCAATCGCCCAATGTCTACGATGTATTGTCAAGCGCCCACCTACAGGTTATGCGCGTGTAGATTAGGCATTGCATCATCAATCTGACAATCATGTTGCTACAGGAGCCTGCCTCACGGTAACAGCCTTTGAGAAGAGCTGGTTCAAAGTCGGCGTCGCTCCGGAGACCCTACGCCGTACGAATCTCGGCTCCCTGACAGAAACATCAAAAGTCAACCTCGAGCGCGCCGTAAAAGGCGAGACGCGAATGGGCGGACACATTGTGCAGGGCCACGTTGACACAATCGCAAAAATCCTCGCCGCAACTCCGGACGAGAATGCATTGGTCCTCCGTCTACAGCCCCGTGATATCACAATCCTGCGATACATTGTCGAAAAGGGATTTATTACGCTTGATGGGGCCAGCTTGACGGTTACGCAGGTGAAGGATGGTGAGGATGGCTGGTTTGAGATTATGCTTATTGCGTATACGCAGGAGAAGATTGTGACGGCGGCAAAGAAGGTTGGGGATTTTGTCAATGTGGAGATTGACGTGGTGGCCAAGTATGTCGAGAAAGGAATCGAGGCGTATTTTGCGGGGACGGCGGGTGGGAATATGAGCATTCTGGAGAAGATGGTCGGGAGGATTGTGGATGAAAAGTTAAAGCAATAACTCAACCCAAGTCTATCTAAGAATAATAAGAACACATTTGATGGAAGGGCCCTCTACTGCCTTATCAACAGGACTATTCAGTGATGGTGATAACTAGGCAGTACTTTCAGAGGGCAAGTTGCATAACTTTTGTCTTTTGAAGAGGAATCCAACCATCACGTGATGCTGTATAAATCTTGGGTCCGTTCGCACTGCTCCTAGCTTCATGACGAGAAGTACAGATCATAATTGAAAGGCCAAATCTTCCCATAAACACTGCGGAACATATACATGACAAATCTTCTCGGGGAATGTCCCAGCAAAATGGCGTTCCGTTCCCCCTCGCTTCCATAGCAGCGTACGCAACCGACGGAACTGCGATCAGGCCAGCCATCACTCCGAACTCGCATCCATCAAATCCGCCCGGGTCGGCTCTTCAAAGCTTACCTTCGGTGCCCACATCATTGAATCCAAGCCGAGCGAGAACAATTATTCCCAAACTCTCGGCAGCCACGACCGAGCTACTTGCCCGACTAGCCGGCAATATCAGAGGGACGACTACGGCGCAGCAGCAGACGCTGCTAAAAAATGATAAAACTCCTAGCAGTCGGAACTCGCTCCCTATTGATTCAAATCGGAACATACAAGGCGTCAATGCTCGGACGGGACGCACCATGAGGGTCTCTTCGGTTTTTATTGACCTGCCAACTCCTCCATTTGCCGACCCAAGCAGCGTGGAGGTGGAGACGCCCACGCAGACGTCAGTAGTTACTATTCCAAGTACTACTGTCGCTACGCCGACGCAACCTTCCACGGCACAGCCCTCCACTGGGCCATCTGGGAGGCTGCCTCCTACTTTGGCCAATATCGCTCCTAAGCCAGTAGCGACACCGTCGATATCTAGGCATGTTGCTCCCCAGGTACAAGCTCAAGTACCAACAAAGATACAGCTCCCAGTAGAAACCCAGCCTTTACCATTACCACCACCAGCACCACCGGTATCTGCATATGTTGCTCCCCAAGTACCGGCTCAGGTGTCAACACAGGCCGGCCCTTCAGCAGAATCTCGAGTTTCGCCATTACCACCGCTAGCACCACTAAAATCCACACATGCTACTCCCCATGTACCAGCCCGTGTTCCGGCCCATGTACACCCTCCATCAGAAATCCAGCCTTCATCGTTACGTCCACTGGCACCGTCGATATCCGGTCATGTTGCTCCCCGGCTACCAATTCAGGTGAAGCCTTCAGCAAAGTCCCAGCCTTTACCATCACCTTCACAAGCACCACCCAAAACGCCACATGCTGGTCCCCAGGAATCAGCTCGGGCACAGCCTCCAGCAGGATCTCAGCCACCATCGTTGTCACCCCTGGCACCACCCAAAGCCGCACATGCTACTCCCCAAGCATTCACTCAGGCACAGCCTCCGGCAGAATTTCAGTCACCATTGTTGCCATTCCTGGCACCACCCAAGGCCGCACATGTTGCTCCCCAGGAATCAACTCAGGCACAGCCTCCAGCAGAATCTCAGCCGCCATCGTTACCATCACTAGCTCCACTCGCACCACTTGCTCCAGCTGGCACGATCCCAACGCTTTCTAATACTTCTCCTATACCGAGGCCAGCAGCTACAAAGACAATCAAAGCTACATCAGCTCCTCGGCAACGACCAGTCACCGGAAACAGGAAAAGCCTCTCCAAGAAACGAAAACGTGGCAAGGACAGCGACGGTGAAGATGTCATCCGAGCTGCAGACTCTAGCTCGGACGAGTCCGACTTTACGCCAACCGCCACGCAGACAAAGTCTGGCCGTCAGGTGAACAGGCCATCGGTATATGTACCCGAGCCTGTGATTCCCACACCCCCCAAGGAGAACGACATTCCTCCTGCGGCATCAGAAAAGTCTCAGGATATAGCAAAGAAGCGCAGACGTGTCTCCCGAAAAGGCAAAAGCACGAACTCCAACTGCAAATATTGCCAGCGCGGTCATAGCGCACCCAGAAACGTCATTGTATTCTGCGATGGCTGCAATCGCGCATGGCACCAATTCTGCCACGACCCACCTATCGAGAGGGATGTCATCACGGTGAAAGAGAAGGAATGGCTCTGTCAGGAATGCAATCCTGTTGAGATAAAGATACTTCACCCAACAGTCGTCAGGAGCAACCCAGGTCTAGCTTGGAAACCCCCCGTTTATGTCCCGATACATCCACCTAAGATGGAAGTGGGAGGCGAACGATTTCCTACGGCTGACCGACGCCAGTTTCTGTCGGGGCTATCGCATGCTACACTCGTCGAGCTGCTTCTTACCATATCAGACAAGCATCCGACGGTCCCCATGTTCCCTGGGAACATGTCTTCGTTGCCTGTGTCAAAATTCCCATCCACGCAGGATATGAACTTTTCAGCTGCAACAGAGCCAGTCGCCACACTTCCAGCCACAACAGATTGTCCCACCCCAGCCAATCCCCCAGCTCCCATTGCGCCAAATGGTATAGGCACTGCTGACACAGACGCCCCCACGCAGCGCCCGAGGGGGAGATATGAAGAAATTTCTTCCGACGAAGAATCCGAGTACGAGTTTCAAGAGCACCGTCTATATCCACGAGCTGGTAACGGAGTACGTCTTTCAGCGCTGGCAGAAGATCTCGATATCCTAGCAGAAGACCCGGCTTGCCCTACGTTTAGTTATGCTATGCATGGGCCTATGCAACCTAGCATTGCCGGGAGAGTTTCTGCATAATGTATTCTAATGACTCTATCATTTTCGTCTTTCTAGTGCGTGGTGTCTTGTGGGCTGCTGGTGCATACATGGTTATCTATAGAGGCTGGCGCACTGTTTATTGTTTCTCAAGTAGTTTATTGAGTAGGTAGTACCCTGGAAGCTAGGGCAATACCGAGTTCCGAATCTCAATAACTATCTAATTTAGTGTATCATATTCCCGCATTAGCGAACTACAACTAGGAAGAGTGTCTACTAAACAGCCATAGCTAAGCTTATCAGCTACTCTACAAACCGAAACCCACTTCTACAACCAGTTGAGAGCGCTGCCATTTTCACACGGCCCCGATACACAACCGCCCTCGTTGCCCCCGACGGCGGATCCCAAACAACCTCGGCCACAGTTTTCCGTGACCGGCTCTCGCTTTCAACATCACCGAAACATCCAGTATCGTCTACATCATACAGTAGCGTAATATCAGCGGGATACCCACATTTCAAACAAACACCTAGATCAAGCTCAGACGAGGCCGGCGACAGCCCAATTGCAGCACGCGCGCGCGTGGATACACATTCGTAGAGTAACTCTGCGTCATTAACTGTGCCGGCTTGGTAGATTCCCACACCCAGGCAGGCCAGGCTTAGGGGGTCCGCCAAACCCCAGGGCGTAAATGCGTTTCCAACATTGTTCACGCCGAGAACCGCGTCCAGACCATACTTGTTTATCAGGTCGGGTACGGGGAGTGTGCCTCTGGGGTTGGTTTTGGTTGCGCTATCAGAGGGCACGGCGGCCATGTAGATGTCGCTTGTGGGAAGGCCAACGAAACTAACTGGGAGGTCGTGGTCATGGATTTCCTTCGCGAGACGAGTCCAGTCTTCGTCTTTAAAGAGAGAAAGCCGGGTACAGTGGCCTAGCATGACCCGTTTTTTTGTCGCTCGAGACGTCCACCCTCTCTGACGGAGGATACGCAGAACATACCAAACCAGCGGCTCTGGCTGCTCCCCCAGCGGCGACAGATTATAATCGAGGTGGAAATCAAGATGTCTGTCCATCTCCATGGCCAACTCAATGGCCCATTCGATATTCTTTTTCGCCGCCTCGGTACTTGTCTCGACATACGGCGTCGTACCAAGTACCTCTACCTGCCCCAGCCCATACGCACGAATAGCCTCCTCACCCAACCTTCTATTTTCATCCCCAAACTCCGTCGAGAAGATCGGATCCTGCGCGAAACAAACAAGTTGAATCTCGCATACATCTTTCCATATTTCTTTCAGGGCCAGTCCGGCCTCGAGGCATGTATGCTGGACTGTATGGTCGACTTCGACGAATGCGCGCATGGCTGTGACGCCTGCGGCAACAGACTCGGCCAGTAGCCATTCGCCGCGTTTGAGAAGGTCGGGTTTCGTAAATTGGGCTTTGGCGCGTGTTGTTGAGGAAAGCGCTTCGCGGAATGAGCCTGTTCTGGGGAGGAGGTTGCTGTATGCGGGGGTGTTGTGTATGTAGGCTTTGTCGAGATGGATGTGGGGGTGGACGAGGGAGGGGAGGGCGAGGGGATATGAATTAGAGCTAGGAGTGGTGTCGTTGGCAGGTGTAATGGATGAGATTACCCCTCCTTGTGTACTGTGAGGGTATCCTATAGTGATGTTCCAGGTTGATTCTGGATCGGTTGATATTCCCAGCCGGACCCCTTGGATGGTCTGCACCCGGGGTGTGAGTTGAGGAGGCATTGTGATTATATGTTAATTTAATACGGGATTGGAGTAGGATTTTGGAAATGTGGGGATTTTTACAAAGACCTTGCTGGTGTTATCCTAGTTATCACATACGACTAGCCCTGGAGTTGGGGTAGGATTTGTGGATGAGGGGAAGAACCAAGGGACGTCATACAAATATATATGCAGGCAGGAGGTCAGACAGCCAGATCGACAAGGATAATTTTATTATGGTCCTTTGCAATGTCACTTCTCGACTTCAGTTCCTAACATGTGCAATTGCTACACTTCGACATCCAGCCAACTGAGGTTGTTGGACAACTGTGACATCTGATTCTAGGCGCCGCAATTCTACGCTAATCAGTCACACAGCCAACCCAGGCTCGGTTCTCCTCATCCTCCAGGCGAAAACAATGTCATACTCGTCAACATGGGTTGAGAATTTTATTCTCTCGCAACTTCCCACCTGCCCTCTTTTTCTCCCTTACTGCGCCTACTTGTCATTCCCTCAAACTGTCACCGCAATGGCAGACGCCTTACAACCACCACCAACACCCCGAATCCTAACAAACCCCGTCCCCTCAACATTCCCGCCACCCCCCGACAAAAAATGGTACAACCACGTAACGATCGACCTGATAATGGCAGTCCTAAACCGCTCAATCCTCCACCCCTTCATCGCCTGGATTGTGGTGCTCTGCCTCCGCGCCCAAGCAACCCCCTACGGCCACCCGGCATTCCTAATCGCGGCCGGGTACGCGATAATTCTCACAATCGTCGATTTAGCATTCATGATTAGTGACCGGATTGCGTTTGGGCTTTCGCGGGAGGTTGATCTTAGCGAAGAGGTTATTGTGATCACGGGCGGCGCGAGCGGGCTGGGGAGATTGATTGCGCAAATTTATGGGTTGCGCGGGGTGAGTGTTGCCGTGTTGGATATTGCGGAGGAGGATGTGAAGGGGTGGGAGGAGGTTGGCGGGGTCGAGTATTATCAGTGTGATATCGGGGATAGGGAGCAGGTTGAGAGGGCTAAGGAGAGGATTCTACAGGATGTATGTTTCTGTTCCTTTGTGGCTACGTTACGCGCGGAGTGGGGGTATCAATAAGTTTTTTGCTTGCATGGCTAACTATGTCGTAGCTGGGAGCACCGACAGTGCTCGTGAACTGCGCGGCCACCCGAATCAACGCACAACCCATCCTGTCTCTGACCGCAGAGGCTTTCCAGAAGACTATCCAGACGAACCTAATCGCCGTCTTTCATACATGCCAGGTATTTCTCCCGCACATGCTCTCCGCCGAGAATGGAGGTACCATCGTGAACGTAAGCTCGGTCCTCGGGCACCTGTGTGCCGCCGGCTTGGCGGACTACTCAGCAAGTAAGGCAGGCCTAAGCGCCTTCCATCGCACCTTGGAGGCAGAGCTCCGGGTATCGGGAAACGGAGATAAAGTAAAGACGGTGCTGGTAGAACCCGGCCAGATATCAACGCCTTTATTCAATTTCATCAAAACGCCAAGCTCCTTTTTTGCGCCGGTGCTAGAACCCAATCGTGTTGCGCAAGATATCGTTTCCATAATCGACAGGGGAAGTAGCGGAATTATTCGAGTGCCAACGTTCGCCAAACTCGCCAGCTTTTATGCCGTGCTGCCAGTCGGCGTCCAGCGCATTAGCCGGTATGTGAGCGGTATTGACCGCGCTATATCACAAGGACAAGCCCAAGCAAAGCCTGGGGTGAAAGAGGAGTAGGGCCGATTCTGGCGCCCTGACTCAGTTATGCTTGACCATGACCATATAATGTGAAATGAGCTCACGTATGTATGCTAGTAATTGGAATAGAAATCCCTGCTTGCCATGAAGTGTCGTATATGGTCGCAATATACCCCCAAGCTGGAAGTAAAGAAGGTGGACTATTGCTCCTGTGTCAAGATCATCTTCTCGCGCTCGTTCTTCCTTGGAGGCAAAGTGCTCTTCTTGCTATGCTTGCGAATATTCTCCTGGCGCCTTTTAATAGCAGAAAGCTCTTCATTTTTGATTTCGCGAGCCTTCTTAATAGGCCGTGGCACATAGCGCTGGCGTTTAATACGCTTGATCTCTGGCATGTGCGAATAACGTTGGACCAAGGCTTGGTCGTACTCCATCTTCGTCCTCTGGCGGGCGCTCTTGATCCCACTGCGATCCGACGCATTGGCGCGCCATAGTCGGATGTTTCCGTCGTCTGAACCGGAGAGGACGTATTTGTTGTCTGGCGTAAATTTAGCGGAGAATACACTGTCACAAAATTAGCTTGCTGCTTTCTAGTGGAGATGGAGATGCGTACCGTTGCATTCTCGTGGTGTGATAAATGTCACGGGAATGACCAGTTGCCCTGTTCCACAAGCGGATTGTCCTGTCGTACGATGCCGTAACGAGCTCCTCACCTGTAGGGCTGAAGTCAACATCCATAACTGCGGCGACGTGGTCTTTTAGGACGTTCAGAGCACGATCCATCTTTCTCATGTCGAACATGTATACGTTGTGGTCCTCGTTCGCGACCGCAAAGTTGAAAGCTTCCATAGGATTCCACGAGATAGCGTTGGAAGCGAGTCTGAGAACGAGTTTGGAAAGAGGGGAAGACGTTCGAAGGTCATATAAAATGAGGGATCGGTCAATTGCGGTCGACGCAAGAATAGATGTCTCGGTCTGATTGAAGGCGACGGATGTGATCGTATCGACGCTAGTGGGCCAGTGAAGTGTCTGAGATGGTGTTGAGGAAGGGCGAGAAAGATCGTAGATCGAAATCTGCGAAGAAGAAGCGGCGAAAAATTGTTGGTCTCGGTGATGAGTAAGACTGGTAAAGGCCCCTTGACCGAGGTATGTTGCTAGAGGGGGAGCCTCAGATCCGGACTTGTATGGGTCGAATAGTTTGATAGTCTTATCGGCAGCACACGAGAGCAGTTTTCGGTCGGGCGTCCAGCATACTGCCTTGACGATATTTTCATGCGCCGTAGCGTTCCAAATCTCTCCTCGAGTTGTAAGGTCCCAGACCTTGACCACACCATCACCACTGCCGCTGGCAAACCGCTCTAGAGAACCGGGGTCCTTCGCCATTGAATAAACACCGTCAACATGGCCCTCACTCATCTGCCCGAGGAAGGGTGCTGCAAAGAGACGCTCCAGCTTGACAGCATTTAGGGCCCTCGTATATTCACGCGCACGTTCAAATGGATGTTGGGAGGGGTCGAGATTTCGAGGTTGGCGGACCACACCAGTCCCTGGTGCCTGCTGCGAGGCACTGCTTCGCGAGAGTGCTTTGATTTTCTGTTCATTGTTAGTAATCAGCCCAAAAGGCGGATAGTATATAGAGGCGACTCACCATGGCTTACTCCCCCGCAGTTTTCTGGTCGGAGAAAGAGAGAAAATGATCTTATAACTGAAGCTTGAGAAACTTGCAAGCGGACCAAATAATTTTCGTCCCATACTTTTTTTGACCGATGAAATTGAGACCGCCGGGGCGTGGGCGGTGAGCTCTAACAGCCTCAGGCAGTAAGGCTGTGCGACTTAGTAAGGTGAAGCTCCAGCAACCAAGTGATGGTATCCTGTCCATTCATCAGCGAACCTCGTCCAACATATCCTTCTCCTCACCTTACACCCTCGCGATCTCAGAACGTACTGCCTTATCCAAAACCCGAATTTTGAACCAGAGTTTCATCCATCTCCTTTTTACCGCACATCAGCTCGAACCATGGCGCCTACCTCCAAGGCCGCTCAGCGGATAGAGGAAGCTCGGACTCTTGCGAAGAAGGATGCTTCCAAGGCCGAGACTATTTACAAGGACATTCTTGCCCAGGGCCCGGGGTCCTCTGAAAGCTCGTCGCGCGATTATGAAAGTGCTTTGATTGGATTGGGAGAGCTTTACCGGGATGAGAAGAAGCCACAGGAGATCGCAGAACTGATCAAGACAAGTCGGGATTCGTTCTCTTCATTTGCAAAAGCTAAGACAGCGAAGCTGGGTAAGTCTGTTAGTTGTCGGGGATGAGTCTCATAATAAGTTACGGGAGCTAACGAGTGACTGTGTAGTCCGACAGCTGTTGGACCTGTTTAGTGAGATCCCGAACACCCTCGATATCCAAATCGCCGTCATCAAGTCATGCATCGAATGGGCTGTCGCTGAACGGCGGTCATTCCTTCGCCAGAACCTCGAGACCCGCCTTGTGGCCATATATATGCAGAAGCAGAGTTACTACGACGCCCTCAACCTGATCAATTCACTTCTTCGAGAGCTTAAGCGCTTGGATGACAAGCTCATGTTGGTCGAGGTACAATTGCTGGAGTCGCGGGTATACCACGCCCTTGGAAACCAGGCCAAGGCGCGCGCTGCATTGACTGCTGCTCGGACTTCGGCTGCTTCTGTCTATACTCCTCCGAATCTACAGGCTGGTCTAGATATGCAAAGCGGTATGTTGCATGCGGAGGACAAGGACTTCAATACGTCATTTTCCTACTTTATCGAGGCTCTAGAAGGATACAGCTCTCTGGACGAGGGAGAGAAGGCGACAGCAGCTCTGCAGTACATGCTGCTATGCAAGATTATGCTGAACCTAGTGGATGATGTGACGACACTGCTGGGCTCGAAGCAAGCACAGAAATATGCCAGCCCGCGGCTTGAAGCGATGAAGGCAGTAGCACGTGCTCATGCCAATCGCTCGCTTGAGGAGTACGAGAAGGCACTTTCGGATTACCGGTTCGAACTGGGCAGTGACGTCTTTATTCGTAACCACCTTCGCAGACTCTACGATGCTATGTTAGAGCAGAACCTAATCAAGGTTATTGAACCGTTCAGCCGCGTTGAGTTGGACCATATTGCCAAGATGGTCGGATTGGACACACAGCAGGTGGAAAGGAAGCTATCGCAAATGATTCTGGACAAGGTGATCATTGGCGTGCTAGACCAAGGCGCTGGATGCTTGATTGTCTATGATGAAACCGAGCGCGATCAAGGCTACGATGCTGCTCTAGAAACCATTGCAAAATTGAGTAATGTTGTGGAGGAGCTGTACACTAACCAGGCATCGCAACTGGAGTAAGGCATCGCTGGGTGCTTGCTGGACATTTGTTTCTATACTTCAGGAATGATATAACAATAGAGGCATACTCCGGCGCTTTAGATATGCGCTCTTAAGAAGAAATGTCTTGTTTGTAGTAATTCTCTCTGATACAGCTCGTATTAGAATTCCAAGCATACATAGAGCCCTTGAGGCTGGGTCATCCGAAACGGGTAAAGCGCGATCGCGACCCCAGCGAAGTTTGGAAATCCGCCGCTATGAAGACTAGCATCCATCGACTTCCATTCCATTTAGTCGCGCCTTCCCTTTCCGAGTCCCAAAATCTCTAGCAACAAACTCGACCGCTTAATAAACATCTTGATTTCTCACGATGCAGGCTCCAATGCCACCCGGCTACGGACGTGGCTATCCTCAGGGCGCCCAACGGTCTCCTGCCACGCCTCGGCGCGGACCCCAAGCTCCAGGTTTGTTTGTATCCTTCATCATGCGACGATATATTTTCAAATGCTAGCATACGGTGATTTCTGATATGGCGACTTCTAGGACCCGTTCCAATCCCACAACACGCCGTGCCGCCCCAATACATGGCTCCTCAGCGCAACCTCGCGCACCAGAACGATGCCGCTATTCGTCGCAGCCGTAAGCCTACAGATAAGAATATCCCCGATGGTGTCGAAGAAAATGTCATTGGGGAGGGCGTTCAGCAATACAAGAGCCTGCGCGACCTGGAGAAGCGCCTGGATGCCGCCATCGTCCGGAAGAGGCTGGATATCCAGGACTCCGTCAGCAAAACAGTGAAGAAATACCGGACAATGCGCATTTGGGTTTCGAACACAGTGGAAGGCCAGCCTTGGCAGAGCTCTTCGGGTCAAAATGGCGTTCCAGCCAGCACCCCTGGCTCCGGGCGGTACAAGGTTCGGATAGAGGGTCGGCTGCTGGATGGTGATAACGACCTTGAGGCGTCAGCTAGTGATGATGAAGGTGATGCCCGGGAAAATGGTGATGCGATGGAAGAAGATGGTGCTGAAGCCAAAAAGTCGGGCTCTAAGCGGTCGAACCAGCGCTTCTCACAATTCTTTAAGTCCATCACAATCGACTTTGACAAATCCTCTGCGACGAGCCCGGACGAGATGAAGACTATAACCTGGACTAAGCCGCAATTGCCACCCAATGCTGTGAGCCTCCCAGCCACAGCCGATTTCGACTCCGTGCAGTTCTCTCGGGCATCACAGGAGAACTTGAACGTTACGATCAGCCTTGTCAGGGATGAGACTCCTGAGCGGTACAAGCTGAGCAAGGCGCTGGCGGAAGTCCTCGATGTTGAGGAGGAGACCAGGAGCGGGATCGTCCTGGGTATCTGGGACTATATCCGGGCCATGGGTCTCCAAGAAGACGAGGAAAAACGCCTCGTACGCTGTGACGATCGTTTGCGCGCAGTAAGTCTACAACTTCTTTTATGTAGTTCTAGTTCTTTAACAGTCGCATAGATCTTTGGCCGAGACCAGATGTTCTTTCCCCAAATTCCCGAAAACATCGGCCCGCACACCAGCCCCCTCGACCCTATCAAGCTCCCCTACACAATCCGCATGGACGAAGAATTCCACAAAGACCCCACCCCCACAATCTACGACATTCAAGTCGCTGTCGAAGACCCCCTCCGTTCAAAGATGCTAGCCTTAACCCAGAATCCTCAATACACTGCCGGGATGCGCCAAATCTCCCAGCTTGACGATCAGGTTGCTCTCATCATTCAGGCCCTCACCCACTCGCGCGCAAAGCACTCCTTTTTTACTGCCCTCAGCAAAGATCCTGCTACATTCGTGCGCCGCTGGATCAACTCGCAGCGCAGAGACCTCGAGACTATCCTTGGTGAAACCACCCGTGGAGGCGGCGAAGATGCCAGCGGGCCCGAGTTCCGGCGTGGTGGCTCAGATAGCGTTTGGGATACGACCGTTGCTCGCGAAGCTGTGCGGTACATGCTTGCTAAACCGGAGGCTGCGATGGGCCGATAAACCTGTCCTGCTCAACGCTTTGCTGAATTCATTACCATATCATACCATAGTGCCAGTGTCATTCACGTTTGATTCAATGGGGAAAGACGGTTGGTTGGTTAGGACCTTGACTTTGTAGGCGCTTCTGTGGTGTTTTGCTGGAAATACTTGTTCTCTTTCCTCATGTCTAGTTTTCTTTCTCGTTACCTTGTATAATACCAAAGCGCACTTACCGAAGTGGTAAACCGAGGTTGTACTAGGTTTAATTGAGCTAGTAGTTGTCTGACTTTCCTGGTTACACATCCCTCGAGTCCGTGTAGGAGAATTGCCGTTCGGGCCGAATGGTTGAAGATGTAGTACTAAAAAGAGACCCTTCTGGTAAAACAACTGACGCTTGCTAGTTAAATCTCAAAACTCCAAGCTTGCATAATGATATTCTCCGCTAGGAATGAGCACAGGTCCACCAACGCCTTCCTCCACTACCTGTATTGCCATCCAAACTTTCTCTCAATCTTGTGATTTCCAATACAGGGGTTCCACTACTAAGTCTAAGCCTTTCTGTTGCGTAGCTCCTCCGCGAGGCCGGAGTCCACACCCGTAGCCGCTGATTGGGCGACCGAAGAAGCATTATCACCAAGGAATAAGCTTCCTTCTTCCTGCTCCAACTTGGCAGCGGCGTCCAGGACAGCCTTCTGGGCGAGGTCCTCGACCGAGTTTTCCCTGTTTTCTTCCCGAGGGTTGCGCTCCTCCTTTGTTGCGGGCTCAGCGGGGCCACGGAAACGCTTCATAACAGTCTCGATCATCTTGGAAAACCAGTAGTAGTTGAGACCGTTGAGGATTAGGTTAGAGGTGACGTAAGTGAGCACAAGCCAGGTCGGCACACCGCCAGCGGTGTGATGCGAGTATTTGGAGATTTCAGCGTTGGCCCTGACGCAGGCTTCGTTGATGCAGAGGGAGCCGTCATCGCGAGCCTGGAAGACCTGAGCGGTGATGTCGACTGGGGCGAATGCTGACGAAGAAGGTGAGGCGGACCAGGTTTGCTTGAGCGCGCTGAACATGTCGATGTAGACATATACAGACTGCCAGGTCCCCCAGACAAGACGGCAGGAGAAGAATACGAAGAGAAGAGCCATCCCGTTGTACCACTGGAGAGAGCTACCGGTCATGTTGACCTTGTCCAAGAACCAGTGGATATTGAGAAAAGGGCTGGAGAGCTCGTAGAGAATAAAAGTAGGAGCGTAGAAGTTCACGAAGGGTCTCTGTACAACTGATCAGTGTTCTGGTGTCTCAAACCGATAATCGCCGGGGAAATTTACGTATCCAAAACTGAACACCCAGAGCGCGGAGATAGCATGGAAGAGCATGCCAATACCGAACATCTTGACGTAAACGGTGCTGACAATCAGATCGTAGATAAAATATCCCACCGCAAGAGAGCTGATAAGAACACACGACCCGGTGTACCCATAGACCCGTTCCCCTGAGTTCATAGACTTTCTCTCTTCATCTGTGAAGAGCACCCAGAGAGCGACGGCACAGATAAAAGTGCTCTGCACAAGCGAGACAACGTGTACATCCCAGTTGAGCTTGGTCCGCTTGTTAAGGCTGGGGTAGTGCCGCGGGAACAACTTCGGAGACAGCCATGGCGAAAGGACGTAGTGGATTAGTAGATAGCCGACGAAGGTAACGACGACCTCATGAGAGTGGTCGGCGAGCGCAGGGAGGTGTAGGCTTAGAGCCAGAGGCTCGACAGCTTCCCGTAGCCAGTCTGGGGGAGGTGGAATGGGGTCCAGCATGCTGGAGATGATCGCCAAGCTGGTGGGTTACTGTTGTAATGCGAATATATACAGAGTACGTAGATAAAGGAGGGATCGAGGACTGAAGGGAGGGATCATCCGCGGCAAGACCCAGATATAAGGCTGACTCTGAAACTATGACGAGGCGCTAGGGGAAGCGAACAAGGCGGGGCTTCGGACTGCAGAGCCTAGAGACTGGCCATCTTGGTGGGAAACAGTGATGCCTGCAGGAGGAATGAACGTGGTGAGCTGAAAGATTCCCAGGATCATCGATGCGGGATAACAACAATATATATACCACGGAAGAATTACCGGAGAAGGGGGCCAATCGGCCGGGTCGAGGAGAGGGGAGGGATTTTCAGGGCCGCGAGTGACCGTCTGAATTGCAGCGAGACCTCCTGAGCTTCATTATCCCATGATTCAAGGATTCAACAAATGGGTCGCGTGCCGCTCGATGCCTGGGTTGTCAGGCAGAGACAACTCGTTGGGGAAGGCACATGACTCGACCGCGGTATTTCCTCATTGGGAAAGTACCTTCAACGCTGGGCTGCGGGCCTGGGCAAGAGCAACAAGCTAGGGCTACCTAGTACGGAGGATGATGTGGTACAAAGTGGTTGGAAGATTATCTTGTTCATCATTTACATCTAATCACTAATCGTAAAACAACATGTACGTCATCCCAGACCATACAACTCGGGATGTAGGAGAAAACAGTCGTAAATATGTGACAAAGGAAAGTACAAAGAAAAGAAGCCTTGCATCAACAAAACCACCTCCTGTGAGGCGGACCCAAGAATCAACTATAAGCAGGGCGGCGCGAGTGGTGTATCGTAAGAGTCATTTTCAATCTGTAAGCGATCGTTGGAAAAACTCATGGGCAGGTTTGTTATTAACCCGCCGTGCTCATGACCTCTGTGCCGAGTCCGCTGTCACTCGGTGGTGTGTAAAGCACCATTTTCGATGACTCTTCATCCAAAAGCTCAGCTGTCTTAGGTTCTTGGGCATACTCCTCAATTTCTGAGCGCTCATCTTCGGCCTTCTCTGCTTCGTTCTCCTTTTCGCCCTCGTGTACCACCGACTCTGGGCTGGCCGCAACAACTCCATTCGTAGTAGTGGTAGCGCTAGCGTTGCTCACTTGCCGGTTCGTAGAAATGACACTTCCTGGGCCATATGTCATGCTGTCCGCGTAGGTTCCTGTGTAGCTCGTCCTGCGCTCCGTGCCAGTGTCGCTCTCCTCCCCACTCTGATTCTCTTCTTCCTCCGCAAACACTTCGTTCTCCTTGTTGGCCACTGAGCTCCTACCACCCCATGATGCCTTGCGGTAGGAGAAATTTGACTTAACTGATTGACTCCGCTTCAAGTTCGTGAGGCCGCCCGGAGTGCCAGATTGTCTATCCGAGAGGCCGCGGTTCCCCGTAACGTGACTCATACTGAGAATTCTTCTTTCCTTACTCGCTGCGGGTGCAGTGGTAGAACCTGCTTGCGACGCCCGTTTCTTCAATGCCAGCCCGACGCTGCTGCCGAGGATACTTCGGGTGTCTTTGGCAGTACTAGTGCTGGCGGTACTCGAAGCGCTCATGTTGCGGGCGCGAGAGTTGCGCACCTTCTTCATAGCCAGACCTTGAGCACTGTTGGGGCGATTTAGAAGAACTGTACGAGCATGGTCGAGCACACCCTCCAGTATACGTTTCTCCAGGGAGTCGGCACGCTCTTCCATGACTTGCATCTCCTCGTGGCGTAATTCGAGAGCCATCTCTAGACCGGAGACCTCCTTATTGAGCTTAGCGTTTTGGCCCGCAAGTTCGTCTTTCTCTGATTTGAGTCTTTCAATCATTGACAGTAATGTGTCCTTTTCGTCCTTGAGGTTGAGAATTTCTGCCTCGACCTGCTCTCTTTGAGCAGTTCGTCGTTCAAGAGCTACAGCGGCTTCCTCAGCCTCCTTGCGCCTGCGTTCATTCTCGTCTGCAACAAGGGCAGATTGAGCCGCGAGCATCTCATTCATCTTGCGAGATGTCTCCATGATATCCTTGTGCATCTCATCGAGTTTCATCATCTGGGTGACAGACTGGTCGGTGTTCGTAGCATGATCAATGAGGGCGTCCAGCTTCTCGTGTATAGGTCCCTTGGAGCTGGTAGCCTGATCGAGCAACTCGTTCAACTTTTCGTAGACTTGTCCATTGGTGCTCGTGGTCTGGCTGAGCAGTTGATCAAGCTTTTCATGGACTTGGTCGCTTGTGACTCGCTCAATGAGAACGTTGAGGGCATCCTGCACCTGGGTGCCCTTGCTGTGTTCCAGGAGGTTGTTGAGTTTTTCGTGCACCTGGCTGTCGTCATATTTCTCTGGCTCGGGGGCTGGCAGGGCTAACATTTGAGTCGCAGTGGGAAGTACCGAAAGATCCATCTTGATGTCCTGCGCAGTCTGCTGGGAGTGGTTGTAGTGCTGGCCGACGATGGAGAGGATCTCTTGGATAGATTCCAAAACTTGAGGATGGAACTCATGCAGCTTGGCCTCAACACGCTCAGTGGTAGCGGTAGCTCGCTCAACATCGGATCGAGCTTGCTCTTGCTGTGACTTGACTTCGTTGTGCATCTCCTCCATCTTGTTGTACGAAACGTCAACTTTTTCAAAGAAGCTCATCGCATCAGCGCTCATTTTCTCACATGCCTCGTTGACAGTGTCGCCCATAGAGCCGATTACCAGTTTGATATCTTCTGCTAGGGCTCTTGTACTCGTCACTGCCTCGAGGTTCTCGGTGCCGCGCTCCGCCGCTTCAGAGAACTTAGACTCCATTACAGACTGGGCCTCATCATACTTGGCCATGACTTCGTCGAGTTTCTCATCGATCTTTGCACCAAGCTCAACCAGAATGGCCGCCTTGGTCTCGTCGTGCTTGACGAGAACGGCGGCGTCCCGCTCTTCCTTTTCAAGCCTAGTGGCGTCCTGCTCACCGCGTGCACGCTCAAACTCGCGGTTAATAAGTTCAGTAAGCTCGTTAACATTGTCGACAGTGGTGAAGCTTTCTGCAGATGTTGCCAAGCCTTCTAACAACTGCTTGAGCTCCGAGAGTCCTTCCTGACTTCCATCGAGTTTGCTCTTAAGCTCCTCTCCGAGGCCCTCAACGACATTTCTAGCTTCATCAATCTTCTCGGCTAGCCCAGCGTGCTCAATTTTTCGTGCTTCGAATCCTTGGCCAGTGAGCTCGTGATCGGCCTCGACCTTCTCCTTGAACTCGGCCATAAGAGCAGCGATGTCCTGGATCTCGGTCTTCGTGGGAAGAGTCTCGACATCGGGTAGTTTCAGCTCCTCAATTTGAGTCTTGACCTCGAAAATCATCGCTTCGACTGTCTGCAAGTCGGACTTGACCAATTTCTCGGTGTCGGTCTCGCCTTCCTCCTTGCCTTCCTTGCCCTTGGACTCATCGAGGGCGATCCACATGTCCTTCATGAGCGTCTCTAGGGTACCGATATCAGCTTTTGTTGGACATTCAGCATCTATACGGCCATAAAGCTCAGTCACGACATCCTTGGTCTCCTTGACAATCTCCTCGAGGCTTCCCAGCTGCTCTGCTCGCGCAATCTCATCAGGGGCGGGAAACACCATCTCGTCAAGTTGTGACTTTGTGTTTCTGAGCAAAGTTTCGATGGCATCCATGTCCTCCTTCTTGGCAGTCGGCGACGCTTCATCGGCAGGGGCCTCCCGAGTGGCAAACCCGGCGACAGAGGTCTGAAGCTCGCTCAGTCCAAGAAGAATCTCGTCCATGTGTTCCTTCTTCAGGATATCCTCGGGAAGGTCTGGGGCGCGGGGAGCGGATTCAATGGCGTCAACCTTGACCTGAATCTGGGAAATAAGGGTTTTGAGACCATCAAGGTCGCTATTCGTGGCAGACTCATTGGCAAGCATCAACTCTTGGCCTCGGGAAGTGGAGCTTTCCTCCGACTCCTTTTGCGACTGTCGTAGCAATTCAACTTCTGCCTTCAAGCTGCTGAGACCCTCTTTCAGCGTCTCAAGAAGTTCAGAAGCGTCGAACTCAGCGGGACCAGGCCGTTCCAAGAGCTTTGCGATGTCTTCTCTGATTATGCCAACACCATCATGGAATGTGTCTGTAAATTCTGATGTCGAGAAGGAGCTCTCGCCACCATCCTTCGACCGGTTGTTCTCCTCGTAGAAGGCCTCGAGGGTCGCTTGGACAGCAGCTATAATGTCGTCTTTGCTGATCTCCTCCTTGTTGTTGCTAACGTCTGCTTGGTGATCTTTGGGCTCTGCCGGTACAATGCTCATATTGAGAGATTCCCGGTGGCTTTCGAACTCTTGTTGGATGATTTTCGCAATGCTCTCATTGTCGATAGGCGGCTTCTGATTTTGGGACATGTCGCGAATAGCATCCATAATTTCCTCCTTTTCTGTCAATGTATTGCTTCGAATCAGCAGCGAGCTCATGGTCTGGCGGAGATGCTCGAATTCCTTTTCCATGGCGTCGAGGAGTTCGGGCGTGTCTGGGTTACCCCCGGATCGATGCGCAATTGCGGTCTCGGTAATTGTTCGCTCTAAATCAGCCTGGAGTAGGCGGAACCCTTCCTTGACGGTATCGAGGATCTCGTGCTTGCCCGTTGCCTCTGATGCGGTTGCGGCAAACCCTTCAACATCTTGGCGCACTACGGCGATGCTGTCCTTGATAGTATTCAATATCTCCTCAGTGTTCGCTTCCTTCTTGGCAGGTTGCTGCTTCAGCTCTTCCTTGAGGCCATCCAACTGTTCTTGTAGTTGCTGTAGTATTTGGTCTCCAAGACCTTTATTTGCGTTGGCAGTCACGTCGTCGAGACCAGCAGTAATGGCATCCATCAGATCATCCTTGTTCAGCTCAATCTCTCGTGGCATCGAGTTTGAACTCTCAAGTCCTTCGGCGATAGCGGCCAGAATATCGTCACGAGAAATCGTGGGCTGAACATTGGTCGTGAGAGCGGATTGTTGGGATAGGAATGCTTCATTGATTACGTTGGCGATATCATCCTTTGTGATAGATGGGTTCTCCAGCTCCTTGGCGGCGAGCATGTGGGCCTCTATTCCATCAGATACTGCACTCAAAATCTCGTCACGCCCAAGGCCTGAGTCGAAACTATCTCTAGTTAGGGCACTCTGCGAGGTCATAGATTCGGTAACAGCATGGAGAATTTCGTCTCGCACAGCAACCAGCTGCTCCTGATCGAAAGAACGAGGCTGGGAAGCTTCGAGTGACTGAGCAACCGCCTGAACAATCTCATCACGAACGGCAGCCAGCTGTTCTTGGTCGATCGATCGAGACTGAGAAGTCTCAAGAGATTGAGTGATCGCGTGCACAATATCATCCCTGACAGCAGCCAGCTGCTCCCCATCAAGAGTTCGAGGCTCTGAGGCTTCTAGAGACCTGGTGACTGCGTCGACAATTTCGTCTCTAACGGCAGCCAACTGCTCGCCGTCAAGGGTTCGTGGTTCAGAAGCTTCAAACGATTTGGCGACCGCGTCAACGATATCGTCTCGAACGGCAGCGAGCTGCTCTCCATCGAAGGATCGAGGCTGAGAAGCTTCAAGGCATTCCTGTATCGTGTGGACAATCTCGTTCTTCGTGATCGATGGAGGAAGCTCGAACTGCTGGATACCGGCTTGCACGGCTGCCAGGACCTGGTCGTAGGTAACAGCGTGTTCGTGCTGTGGCTGATAGGCTTTCAGACCCTCTGAAAGGCATTCGAGGATTTCATCGCGCTCGAGGCCAAAATTTTGAAGTTCGATCTCGGGTTTATAAGTCTCCCAGGCTTCTCTGACAGCCTCGAGGATATCATCCTTTTGCATCCGAGCGCCGTCCGGTTGAGACATACCGTAATGATCCAGCGCCTTCTTCACAATAGAGTAAAGCTCAGCGCTACCCATAGCGGCCCTGAACTCGGTGAGCGTAGAGGAGTGTTGCTTGTTGTCGTTCACTATCGTCGTCAATTGTCCCCGAAGTTCTTGAAGACTATGGTCAACAATGTGAGCGATCTCCTCTGTTCCGGGTGCCTTTTGCGCATCCTCAATAGCGCGAGTAAGCTCAGCGTCTTCGAGTTTGCGAGCCAGATTTCTCCCCATTCCCAAGACCTCACCACGGAGCTCCCGAACCAAAGCCTTCACTTCGTTCGTCATGCCACCACCTTCAATTACGCTGCTTCTCACTCGCTTCATGATGTCCAGCATCTCCTCGGTGATACGCAGATCCTTCTGCCCTGTAGAACGTTCGACGGCGCGGCCATGGGTTGGGTGGAGCACGTCCATATCTGGAGCATATGCTTGTTCTGGGTCGAGCGATCTCGTTGAGGCAGCATGCAGATCCGGGTTCGCAGTCGAGCGCACAAGTGCCTTGTTACTTGAGTCCTGTTTCACGATGTTCAGAATCTCCTCGAGCATTTTCGTCATTGTGGTGTCAATATGCTTGCTGGAATCGTCAGACGTCGGCCGAGCCTTGAGTTCGTTCACAAGCTCCAACAGCTTCTCCTGCCCTTCTTTTGTAGCCATTTCGCGTAGAACTTTCTCTAGTAAGGCGATACTGGCGGATCCGTCAGTAATGGGCCCGGGAGAAGCGCAAAATTCGCGTTCCATGGCAGCAATAAAAGGACTGGGGCTCTGCATTCTGGGTACAGAGTAGCTTTTCTTCGAGTTCGGAGAACTATCCGATTCCGTCGGGTTAATACCATTCTCAGAACCCAGGAGAGCACCGATATCCCACCTTGTGGCAGCATCACCGTCCAAGAACTTGGACGCTAAATTCGAGGATAGGTCACGTAGGCTTTTCCTGATATCTTCGTCTCGCGCATTAGTGGCGGCTTTCAAGCTGACTAGGTCAGTGGCGTTATCTTTGCTTCTTCGACTGAGCTGTGCCATCTCCCGCTGCAGACCGCTGGCAATGTCTGTAAGACTGAGGATCTGACTAGACAGGGACTCGAGGTTAAATGAGTGAGATCGTTTTGACTCTGGCGTTGGCTCGGGCTCCCTGGCTCGTGATTGAGGCTCACTCTCAGGCGGCAATTGCATGTTCTGCAAAGCTAGCATCGTGGCTGAGGGCGGAGTACTTTCCCCGAAGATCGGCCTGGAAAGGTAGCGGTTAGAGATAAGCAAGTTTGGAGCTTCTTGTTCCAGGCCCTCCTGCTCTGCTGGCGGACTATTGGGCTTTACAACGGCCTTCTCGGGCTGTCTTGAGATGTGGTCGGAAAATGAGACACGCGGAGATCGCTCGGGCGACCTGCTCTCGAGGTAGTTGAGGAACTCTGAGCGGGTGTCCGTGTTTTGCAAAGACTGCATGCGCTTGTGGAATTGGCCCTTGATAAGGGATTTCTCTGGTGACTTGGGCGTCATGGGGTTTGTGGTATATGGGCTGGGAGTGTTTTCGCGCATCTTCTCTGTGAAGTTCGCGGCCACTGCTTGGATACCAGGCGAGACATTTGCTTTTGTGAGAGGGCTCGTGGAGCCAGGGTTCAATGGCAGTGGTGGTGGTGCTCGCTCTGGGTCAGAACTGTCCCACCTTTGTTTCAAAGATTTGAATGTCAGCTTCCTCGGGCCCATAATTATGATAAAAGGTGTCGGCGACGCAGCTCCTGCTGGGGCACATACATGGGGACTGTTTGATGTCTGTGGAGGACCAGCTCCCGATCGCGGGAGGCCTCTCGATTATGCGAAGACATCGTGAAACCTGAATGATCCCAAACCAACTTACGGATGCCTTCACGAATGCTTCACACAGTGAGGATTGGCCAAGGGGAATGGGTTGGAATGTAGAGAGGAATCGAGGAATGATCGTCGAGAACAAGGTCGTAAAGGCGTATCAAGTCGTCAAAACAATGAACACTAACAACAAGTGCACCCCAGGAAGAAAAATCAAAGGGTATAAGACTGAGGGAAACAAAAAACAACAACAATTGCAATGTAAAACAGGTGCGCTTGCTATGAGAAACAATGAGCAGGAGGACAGAGCGGAATGCGACGGTACGACCAGAGACCGGGGTGGAAAGAGCAGGTTCTGGGTCTGGAGAAGAGTTCCTTGTGAATTAAGTAGGAGTTAGCAGGTGCTCAACAGCCGCTCGTCGATCGGGACAACAGTCACAGTGGAGTTGGAACACGGCCAGATATTGGTAGCTCATGGGGCATCAATCACAGACCGGCCCAATCTGCGGCGACCACATCCAAGCTGCCTCCATAGCAACGAGAAGTGAGGCCGTTGTCATGTAAACACTCGGCCGACGATGACGAGGCCCTTGACCGCCCGCAAATTGATAATGCAGGTTTTTCCGGACTCCGGCCGTTCACACGCTAGTCCTCTTGGAGAAACTACCCGAGTCCGGACTAGCTGCGGGCTATCGGTAAGTTGGCCAATGGAGGCGCGGCACACAAATCGAATTTGCCCTGAACCCTCTTCCGACACTTCCCAAGCGAAAAAAGAACGTTGGCGCGGAGAACCTCAATCCTCGACCGCAGCATATCGACAACAACCCCATCGACCTGCCGCTCACCGGACTCGCACAATGAAGTGTTAGTTGCTCACCCTCGCAAATGAGTTATTGTTTTCGATCCCAGCTGATAGGAATGTTGCGACAGTCATGAAAGTGGGCCGTGTGGCCATCATCACCCGTGGCCGTTACGCCGGTAAGAAGGTACGACAAGACATCCGTTACCTCGTTTTTTTTTTGTGGAGGACTTTATACGCGATGGAGGAGATATGCGACGAAGCGAACACTCGAAGGCTTAAACCTTGGGAGTTTGAATTTTGGGAGGATTGCGAGCGAACGAATGGAAGAATCAAAGCTTAAGGAATACGTTCGGGATATGCTGACGAGGACCGTTTGCGATTCTACAGGTCGTCATTGTCCAGCCTCAGGACACTGGCTCCAAGGCTCACCCCTTCTCTTACGCCATCGTCGCCGGTATCGAGCGCTACCCCCTCAAGGTCACCCGCCGCATGGGTAAGAAGACCGTCGAGAAGCGCAGCCGCATCAAGCCTTTCATCAAGGTCGTCAACTACAACCACCTGATGCCCACCCGCTACACACTCGAACTCGAGGGTCTCAAGGGTGTTGTTTCCGCCGACACCTTCAAGGAAGTCTCCCAGCGCGAGGATGCCAAGAAGACCGTCAAGAAGGCTCTTGAGGACCGATACAACTCCGGAAAGAACCGGTGGTTCTTCACTCCTCTGCGTACGTTGCACGATGATATATGGGCCAGGCTTGTACTGACAGTTGGTTAGGTTTCTAAACGGGGAAATTCTGGGGCGTTACGTCGTTTGAGCGCGCACGGTTCTTAGATGAGGCAATGGGGAAAAGCATCGAGCACGTTCGGTTCATGAGCATGGGATTCGAAGGAAAGATACCATGGCTGGAGGAAGAATTTGGATGTATCGGTGTGCAAGTCAAGGACTTGAGCATTTATATGCAGAATGCCACCCAGACCCGGCATTCGTCTTGAAATGATTGAAAAATGATACAATTTCTTCTTCTAAGCGCCAATCCGCTCCTATCATGCATCGCCTTCTTGCCTTGCTACTTGATCATTTCGTCTAATTTACCAGCCGCACCATATGAACTCCGCGTGCAGACTGAAGACTACCGTTTGACCAGACAGTTCCTACCTTGGGAAATTCCCTTGCAGACTGACTGCCCCGTAGATTTTGTCTTTATTAGTCCTTGCAGCTATCTAAACTTGCGCGAGGCTGATGATCAACCTCGACTAACGTCTGGTCACTTACAGTGGCTACTCTAGGCATAATACTCCCCATGTCTCTCCATGTCAAGCTTCTCGCCAACATCCGGCAACACCACATACTCCTGAAACGGGTTAACTCTGGCAATGAATGGGAACCATCAAAGAGTCTACGCACCAAATATGGATCCCCGAGTACCCTCCTCGCAAGAAACAGCAACGGCTTCTCAAAATTATATAAACACCTCACCGAAAAGTCATAATACTGCAACCCCTTCTCGCGATGGTACGTGATTTTCTGCGGCTTGACCTTACGCTGGAGGTAGTCAACCTTGTTGCCGCAGATCACCACGGGGATTGGGAGTCTATCCTCGCAGTCGAAGATGGGGAGCATGTTGGCTAACGTAGTCTTGTGTCAGTTCGCGGGTTTTCTCATCTAGCTTGCGGGGTAGGGTTATATATAGGCTCACGTACTGTAGTATCTTGGAATGCTTTCGTAAGTGCTGGGTCTTTGCAAGTCAAACATCAGGATTGCGCCGTTGCTATCGCGGACGAGGTCCTCGCAGGGGATGCCTGGTGGTATATCCCAAATGTCAAATATGACGAGAGCATTGTTCTATTGGTTGTCAGTGATGTTGATCGTTAACTAAGTGACTCGTGTCTCACGTAATGGATTTCAATGGTGTAGAGTACTGGCGGCTGAGACGGTTCATATTCTGCTCTGAACTCACGGCGAGCGTATCTATGCATGAAGGCTGACTAGATATTCCGTAAGTACCTTCGATTTCTAAGTTACGGATTTCTTACTTTGCCGACCCCGTCATCCCCAAACATGACAATTTTCAGCCGTCGTGGAAAGCCCGACATGGTGATAACTGTGCCAGTACTCGATGATATTGGAGACGATGGCACTTAGTTGGGGTCGCTTACCCTTTTTATAGAGCGCTTCTGTGGTTACCACAAGTGGGTTGGGGTGATCATAATTAGTGGCGTGGGATACGAGCACACTATGTACACCTCTAAGATGGGCTAAACTCCACGTTATTGCTCAAGACCCGGCCTACAGTGTGTTTTCTGGAATCTTGCTATATTTTACTCGCTTAAAGCTTCTCCAGGGGTCTCACTGAGGGGCTGAATGAGCTGCCTGATGAGCTGCTGAAAGAGCCGTTGAATAAGCACTAAATGAGCCACTGAATGAAGTGCTCGCTGGGGTTCTTCGCGCCTCGCAAGACCCTAGGTGAAGCTCTTAATTATAGTATTGGATACAACTTTTGAACCCATAAAGAACAGGTTCCATGCGGGTCCATGAGCGGATAGGCCACCCAAACCACTACTTACGTGATCTTCACCAATCCCAAATAAATAGATACATTCTGCAGCCCAAGCTGGTGTTTCGCAGTCGAAATTCCTGCTAGTGGATAGGCGTACAAAGGCCAATTCGATCTATGGTATGCCCCCGATGATTAAGAGGGGAGAGAGCTTATCTCAAGCCGAACGGGGGAGTTCCCGGAAGACAGTGCCACACTACAGTTTTCGTTAGGGTACAAGCATGAACGAGGAATAAGGGCTTATGGCGAATGTGGGCTCCAGGTAGCACCGATAACAACGATGGTTCAGGAAGACATAATTGAGGTCTCTTATCTGGAAGTCAGGCTTTCTCTTGCAGTTGGGTAGGAATGCGAAAGATAATGATGCACCCATTACATGTCCAAGTATGTTTGAAGAAGCATCATGGGAGGATTCGGCTGTTCTTGATCATTAAAACATGGACAATGGGTTGTGGTGTTTCCAATGATGTCTGCTTTTTTTTTTTCTCAAAGTACCCCGACGCCTACCAAATCCGAGCCCTAACCCGCGACCCAAGCAAGACCGCCGCCTGGTTCCCTCGCCCAAGTCCAGCAAGCCGATCTATGCAATGGCTGTGAGGCTGGGAGAAATTAGCCGCTGCTTCCACAGAAGTCAGCTGCCGATGTGTCTTTTGCGGTGGCCCTGAAGGATACATCTGGCTGTATGACAAAAGAAATGGAATTAAACTTGTTATGTAGTTGATTCTACATCGGAAATGAATTCCTGAACTTAATATCTTGTGTTCCTTGTAGATCTATGGCTGCAGCATGTCTGGGCCAAATTTGAAGCCATCTGAAGGACTTGTGTATACTCTTGCATTCCCGCAGTCCCCGGAGACAATGATGCCAAGTATATCCATTGCCGGTACAGAAACACTTGTGCTTGCAAAACCCGAGGCCGGATCAAACTGTTTTACAAAGACAATCATATTCTACTCACAATGAAACAGAGAAGCTCGCTGCGATTGGAGAATGTACCGATGTCACATTTTTTCACTCCCTACCAACACCAATCTTTCTACAGCACACTATCCCAGTCCAATGCCACAAAATCAGCGCCCACAATCTCCAGAACCTCCTCGAGTCTCGTTACTACACAGCATCCAAAATAGAGTGTGCAATGTGTAAGCGAGAAGGGAATTCATTCAGGCTACGGATGTACGTGGTGTTTTTTTTTTCCTTTTTCGTATATGCCACTTTGTTGGAAACCATAAAATACTAAGATATGGCATAGGGTAGGTTGTCTCTATGAACCTGGTCCGGAACCCTCGACCAAAACGATTAAATGCTAGAGAGCATTCAGGAGAGAAGTCAGAGGAGAAGTCAGAGGAGAAGTCAGAGGAGAAGTCAGAGGAGAAGTCAGAGGAGAAGTCAGAGGAGAAGTCAGAGGAGAAGTCAGAGGAGAAGTCAGAGGAGAAGTCAGAGGAGAAGTCAGACAAAAAGTTGGGGGGATAGTCATGGGGCCAGAGGAGTGGTCGGAGAGGTAATAAGCGGCCGTAGGGAAGAAGTAATGCAGCTTGAAGTGCTTGTCCTAGATTAACAAGAGGAGCCTCAGCTTCTCCAGCCCAGCGGCTTCACTTCCAACCCACCCTGCTTCGCCTCGCCACAAGTAAACCAACTTGATTCAATGGAACGGTAACCGCTACGATTATTTCTCTGACCCACCAAAGTACCAGGTAACACCAAGACACTACATCTCCAAGGATGTTCGTAGGTTGTGGTAGCGATGAATGCTCCACAGGTGGTTAGAGACCGTCACGTGACAGTCCGTGCCCTGATATCCATCATGGGAATAGCTTCGAACTCAGCAGAACACACCGAGGCCAATGGACCACAACAAGTCCCTCAAATGGCTTCAAATTGGGGCCAGACATGCTACAGTCATAGATCTACAAGGAACACAAGATATTAAGTTCAGGAATTCATTTCCGATGTAGAATCAACTACATAACAAGTCTAATCCCATTTCTTTCGTCATAAAGGCTTTTTGAAGATCATCACGGCATTGAGGAAACTATCCGCTTATCCTCTATTTCTTACCAGCCTTGGCAGCAGCCTTGGTGACCTTTCCGGCACCAGCAGCGGCCTTTTCGACTCCTTTAACAACCCCCTATAGAGATTGTTAGCAACTGAATGAATTGTTCGGGTTTTTTAGGATACTCACCACTGCAACGGTCTGGCGCATGTCACGGACGGCGAAACGACCGAGAGGAGGGTAGTCGGTGAAGGACTCGACACACATGGGCTTGGAGGGAATCATCTTGACAATGGCAGCGTCACCAGACTTGATGAACTTGGGGCTGGACTCGACAGACTTTCCGGTACGGCGGTCAATCTTCTCCTGGAGCTCGGCGAACTTGCAAGCAATGTGGGCAGTGTGGCAGTCGAGGACGGGGGCGTAACCAGCGCCGACCTGACCGGGGTGGTTGAGGACGATGACCTGGGCGGTGAAGGAAGCAGCACCGGCAGGGGGGTCGTTCTTGGAGTCACCAGCGACGTTACCACGGCGGATTTCCTTGACGGAAACGTTCTTCACGTTGAAACCAACGTTGTCACCGGGAACACCCTCCTTGAGCTGCTGGTGGTGCATTTCGACGGACTTGACTTCAGTGGTGACGTTGGCGGGAGCGAAGGTAACGACCATACCGGGAGTGATGATACCAGTCTCGACACGGCCGACGGGAACCGTTCCGATACCAGAGATCTTGTAGACATCCTGGAGGGGAAGACGGAGGGGCTTGTTGGAGGGACGGACGGGGGCCTCAATGGCGTCGATGGCCTCGAGGAGGGTCTTACCAGTGACCTTGCCGGCCTTGGTCTCCTTCTCCCAACCCTTGTACCAGGGGCAGGCGGGGGAGGGCTCAAGCATGTTGTCACCGTTGAAACCGGAGATGGGGACGAAGGCAACGGCCTTGGGGTTGTAGCCGACCTTCTTGATGAAACCGGAAGTCTCCTTGACGATTTCATTGTAACGGGCCTCGGACCACTGGCAAGTGTCCATCTTGTTGAGAGCAACAATGAGCTGACGGACACCGAGGGTGAAAGCGAGCAGAGCGTGCTCACGGGTCTGGCCATCCTTGGAGATACCAGCCTCGAATTCACCAGTTCCGGAGGCAATGATGAGGATAGCGCAATCGGCCTGGGAGGTACCAGTGATCATGTTCTTGATGAAATCACGGTGACCGGGGGCGTCTACTTTCGTTAGTCGAGTAACACACGAGACAGCAGGCTGAATGGAACATACCAATGACGGTGACCTCATACTTAGGGGTCTGGAACTTCCAGAGAGCGATATCGATGGTGATACCACGCTCACGCTCGGACTTGAGCTTGTCAAGAACCCAAGCGTACTTGAAGGAACCCTTGCCGAGTTCGGCGGCTTCCTTCTCGAACTTCTCAATGGTACGCTGGTCGATACCACCGCACTTGTAGATCAGGTGACCTAGGGCTTCGTGAGTAAAACCGGTCATGACGGCTAGGCTGCGAGGGCGGCTTACCAGTGGTGGTGGACTTGCCGGAATCGACGTGGCCGATAACGACGATGTTGATGTGAGTCTTGCCTTCCTTACTGTTGGTGACAGGCCATGGTCAGTGATGTTGTCCAATCATGAGGTGGCTGGTGTTGCTCGACTTACCCCATTTTGGCGGATGTGGAATTTGTGTTTTATGAAATAAGAGGAAAAGGATGCTCAGATACTACGGCTCGTATGCGTAGAGGTGCTGGGCAGAGAAGTTAGCAAGAGGATGAAGGAGAAAAGAAGATGAGAAGCGAGGGAGGGGAAGATATACGTACTGAAGCGGACAAGCAAAGGAAGGGAAAGGAAAATTTTGTGGGAGGGGGAGGGGAAATCCTTATATGGAGGGGCAAGCGAGACGACGACTAAGCGGGCGGGCTCAAACCCTTCGCTGGCTGGTCTTATCATTGGACATGGAGGGGTAATTCTGCCCCACTACCGGTGCAAAATCTTCATGCTCCAGTGCTCCTTTGGGCGCTTTGCTACCAGAAGGACAGCCCAGCTTGGTTGGATTCCTTGGTTCTCACGCTCGGAGAGCCATACGGCTCCACCCAGCCCGTCGAAATCGACGTCTAGAAGACGAAAAAATTTTGGTTTTGCTACGCTCTACTTGCTCGTTTGCCGCTGCAGTGGATTTTCGGACTGAAATCCTGGGCATCAACGCAGTGGTGGTGGGATGGCGGCTTTATCGGTGTTGGACCTTTCTATAGCACAACCCCGCGGCTGGTTCAAATTTTCCGCATTTTGATTTGCCGGTGACCAGACCACGATGGAGCGACCGAGTGGCGCTGTTCTCTACGATCCACAACAATAAGGGGATCAACATATCAAACAGGACAGACTGCCAGATGAATGATATTTGAGTGACAAAAAATAGAAGTTATCATTGTAAGCTGTGTGAAAAAAAAATTTCTTCTTTTGCCCCTCCAGGCTACGTTGCCTAGGAGCCCAAGTGGGATGGCTTGAGTCAACTGCCCCTCATTCCTCTTCCAGCCGCGTCTTTGCTTTTTCCCGAGTTTGGTCCATGAATCTCAGAGTCACTATAAGGCTTGACTCAAAAAAAAGTCTAAATCCATTGTCTGGGAGAGATGCCGAGCCTATCGACCGCGGGAAGCCCACCTCGACAGGATGATTTTCCCCGTTGCTAATTTTTGCATTTCAATTTTCAGAGCTCAGCCAGGCGCGCCGAGCGAAGGATCAACCGTTGTTTCAAACAAGTAAATTATTACCTAGGAGTGAGGGGTATCTTCTATCCATGATTCAAGTGCACTCCGTAAGCCAGACAGACGCTAGAACAGCATATCAAACCAACACCAGCAGTTGCATCCAGATTCGCCTGATCTCCTGCGCTCGATAATGCAACCAATAAGCCAATCAAAATCAAGGGAATATCCATTAGGTGGACAGCAGGTATAGTATCAGTTTTCTCTCCATCGAGCGCCGCATGTCGTACACTATCAAGCCCAGTCAGTATCAAGCACTAAGCAACATGCAAGGCGTTCGCGGGCACCCACCTTTAAGAATGTAGTCATCGGCTCGTCTGCACTTCGAATCTGCAGTTGGAAAAAGTATGCACGGTCGCCGTTGCAGCCCTCCGCGGGGCATTGTGCTGCAAAACATTCAGGTTAGCGTCCTGCTCCCAGGAAGATAGTATAAGAGATGGTCGCAACGTACTGGCCATGCTGTCGGCGTTTTCGAATTCGGCCTTGCCTCCAAACACCGCCTCCACTTCCTTTTGCTTCATGGGTGTCTTTTCGAACCAGGCTTGTTCTAGCACATACTGGTACGGGCAAGCGCGGCATTCGAAGCGATTGACTCCAATGGGGTACTTGGGCGTGGCATCAGCGCGAGAAATTGTGAGCGCATTGCTGCAGTTAGGGCAAACTAGAAGATGGGGGGTTGTTGTCAGTCACGGTGTCGAGATGTTGAGCCGTGGGTACATACACGTCAAAGGCATCTTGAAGTTATTGCGTCAAACTTTTTATAACTTTTTATAGCAGGGGGACTCGCTTTACAAGCAGTTGGCTTTTAACCAGTCGCGCAAGGTGTTGACTGTCTTCGTTACTAGCCGCAACGTCCCGCAGCAGCAAGGGCGATATGACAAGCTTATCAGCCAGCGGAGGAAAAATTGTATACACCGCCTTGGCTGCAGATGTTCCGCCGCTTTTCATGCCTCAGGCGTCACTGCGGGCTATCTTTAGAACCGCTCTCAATGGTGCGTTCCGAGTGGACGCGGGGATTCTACACGGAGCGGTATAATGAATAATCCGGCTGCCTATTCCGCTGCGGGAGCATCACGGCGCCATGCCAGCGGGGCAGCCAAACAATCAGGAGGCCTACTAGATCTCCGGCTGATATTCAACCTCATCCGCTTACAGTACTCCTCCTGACTTCCTAGTACGAATCCCTGACTCCTTCTCTATCTAGCGCTCTTCAGACCATTTCAATTATTCCTCAACTCTTGTTCTTCTTTGTCTAACTAGTCCATCTTCAATCATAGTCCTACTCCGGTCTCGGCGGCTAGCCAGCTCTCCTAGAACACGCTACCTCACTTGCTCTCATTCTATCCTGCTGAGCCGCCTGCCGTTATATCATCTCTCCATACCCGTCAAATAGAATCTCCTCCCATCCTCCAGCGAAAATGTCAGACGAGGTATGCTTACATCCACCCAATAATTTCAACGACCCTCTAACGATTGAACAAACAGGGCGCATCCCCCCGTGAACTGATCGTCGAAGCCTGTCGCCGCGACCAACCTCACCTGATAGAGCAAGTCCTCGTCTCCTTTGAGGGAAAATCAAATGAGGAGGTTGCCGAGTTCTTCAACGGCGTGACAGACTCTATGGGAAACTATGCCCTCCACATCTGCGCTCAATACGGAAGCTGTACGTTCTACCAAGTCTGCCGCTCTAGCTCCCGGCCCCCTCCTCCACAACTCTACGCAGTGATTACTGACATGTCCGGGATGATGCTCTCTAGACGAAACAATGGACCACCTCTTCGACATCCAATTCTTCGAATGCGACCCGGTCACCCGGCTAGACAGCGACACGCCGCTGCACGTAGCAGTCCGATACGCGAACGAGAAGGATGCTGAGCTAGGAAAGGAGATGATCGATATGATGTGCGAAGCCGGGTGCGACCCCCGAGTGCGCAACAAGCACGGCCAAAAACCCGCGGACCTTGTCTATAACAACCAGGAAATCAAGGCGATCTTGGCAAAGGCGGAGTATATCCTTTCGGAGGGGCTGAGGAATGACAATCTTGCCGATGCGGATGATGCGGGGAGTGCTAGTGATAGCGAGTAGAATCTAGGTTGGGGAGGGGGCTTGAAGAGGAAAGAGCCGTTGTGGCTTTACTGTTATACATAGATATACATATTCATATGATTGACGATTAGAAATATATGTACAATCATAGTGTTTGCATCTGCATAAAATCTAGGCTGTGGCGTGATCTAGGCACCAAGTATGAATATATAAATTTGCGTCCGTAGTTCCTAGAATTTCCTGTTCGACAATTCAAAACTTACGACACGTGGAATTGCTGATGGGAATCTAGATTTGATTATCTTACCCTCCAGCGCAGTATCTACTAAAGCTAGTGGAGAATTTAGATATGCGGGCAAACAAGGTGAAATCAAAGAACTATATTCTTCTGAATATCCCGAGGTATCAAAGTAGAAAAGAAAGGCTAGACTAGCAACCGTATAATTCAAGCTTCATCACTCATCATCGCTTTCAGATTCCGAATCAGTCTCTGGACGGCGTCGCGGCTGCCGCGTCTGTTTCTCTTCCTGCGCGTCATCATCAACATCATCATCATCCTGATTCTGCGCTGCCTGACGCTCCGGCGTTTTCAAACCCAGACTTCTCGACAACCGGAATTCAAACTCCTCCATCCTCTCTCTCTCAGCGGGTGTGATATCACTTCCCTCAACCATGGCCTGACGACCATAGACCTCCCGAACAAGCCCAGCCACGCCCCTCGCGCCGACTTCGACCTTCCCACGTGGTCCTACCATATACTCGATAATCTCTTCACCGCCATCCATCTCCCGGTTTCTTACTAGGTACCCTTCCTTGCAAAGGCGTTGCAGGAATTTATCTGTGCGGTCGAGAGGGGTGTAGGTTTCGGCGTTCATGCGGCTGAGGTAGCGGTCGAGTTTTTGCTCTTGAAGGACCCCACCGTTTAACAGGATTATCCCGATAATGAATGTATACAGTCCCGTGTATGCAGCCTCCATCGGCGCTTTGGTCGGGGACAGGATATCTTGTTTGCGGTATGCAGGTGGGAGCGTACTCGTAAGGATCCATGACCTGTTCGTCGATGACGGCCTTTCAACTTTCTGGGCAGCTAAGGTAAACAAATCGCATGCATCAGCTTCAATCACCTACCATTCTGATACCGACGCCAACATCAAGAGATAAACCAGGGCAAGAAATAAGAAGAAACCCACCTCTCCGCTGCTGGATGGTAACCTTCTCCCTCCCCGGCAACTCCGTCAACTGCATTCCAAACGTCTCCATAAGGACCTTCTGCGCCTGCTCAAACACTGGCTTGAACTGCCGCGATTCCCCAAGAACCTTATTGCTAATATCGACCCGGCGGATCGGCTGGCGCGAATATTCACTCGAGAGCGCTAGCCGCACCAGCTTCTTCACCATGACGTCTGTACTCGTGGGCGCGCGGAAACTCGCGCCGTCGGCGGCGCTGTCATACTCGCTTTCCTCTGAGGCTTCTATGTGCGGCCGGCGCTGGCGCTGTGTGTTGGATTGTGTAGGGGGATCGCGGGAGGAGTTGGCTTCGTCAGCGCTTGATTGGGATTCTTCAGGTGGGGGCTGTTGGGTTTTTTTTAGTGTTCAGCTTTCGGTCAGGACTGAGAGAACAATGGGAGAAAACATACTGCCCGTCGCTTGCGGATTAGAGGCATTTCGTCGGTAGGTAATGGCTGGACGTTGATGATGATGGTTATGGCCTGGAAATTTTGGCGACAATGTAGACGCGTTGATGGTGGGACGCGACGATAAGATCGGATGTGGGTCCAAGTAATTATCCAAATCGGGTAATCAATGCAGCAGCAGCTGTTTTCACATGCCAGCCCTATAAGAAAAAAGGAGCACGATAATTTTCAGGATAAATTTACAAAGTGGCAAGGAAGGTAGAATACCACTACTCAATCTGGCTGCCTGTCTGCTTAAGAATACCAAGGATGAACGCCATTGAAAGGTCTGTCGGACAACAAAGAACCAGAAGAACGGAGTGAAGTGTATATAGTATCCAACCGCAGCCTGCCAAAATAGAAACCAGACAATGAGCTTCCCAGAACCCAGTGACAAAGGAATGGAAAGTGCTAATAGTAACGTCTAACTGCAATACCCAACCACACCCAGGAGAAAACACGATTGCGATAATGAGAGGGCTTTTAGTTAGGCACCTGATCGTTCACAATATCTTTGAACTGCTCCTTCTTCTGCTGTAGAAGAGAGCTGAGGAAGGCCAATGACTCCTGGGAGAGGACAAGCCCAGTGGTAATGAGAGCTTTGCCGCTGGCCACGTATCCGTCCCCACCGCACTTCTTGTACTCATCTCCGTAGGTGCTGAAAACCTTACCCTTGAGGTCCCCAGCGAACCGCAGCGGGAAAAAGGCAGTATCGTAGATTGTGTTCTTGAGAGTACTAGTGTCCTCTTTGATGAACGGGAACGTTGCATCCACCCTCTCTAGTCCCTTATCACCAAGAGTGTCTGCACGGGAAATATAGGGCGCAACGAAGCCGTAGGGCTTCGACAGGTATGGGAAGTAGGGTTTGGCAATGCCGTAGCCTTGGTCGGCAAACTCCAAGGATTTGGCGCCGTATTTGTTGGTTCTGAAGACGGTGATCGAGTCCGAGACAACAGGGTAGGAGGTCAGGTGCTACACAGCCAGCGCATACAGTCAGTGCAAGACACACAGGATTATTGAAGCGGGCAATGACTTACCTCGAGGAACTGGGACTGCGCCCGCTCACCGTTGACTGCGTTTTCGCCCATTGTGTCGTTCTCAAAATGCGGCATAGATTGCTTATCAAGGTCAGCACAGGTTGTCTTGGGACACACTGATAAAGTGATAACAAGAAAGTGGACGAGGTTAGAAGCAGCTGGAGAAGAGGAGCAGCGAGGGAAATATAGAGCCGATCTTTCCATACCTTGAAGAAACTCTCTGGGCAAGTTCAGAGGTGAAGAAGGCGATGGGGAGATGCTACCTAAAGAAGATAGGGCAGGGAGGAAGGTGGACGGATCCGGAGGGGAAGGTAGCTGATAGATGAACCGTAGGTGGGAACAGCTCGACGAAACTCAAAAAAGAGGGTTTCGGGCGATAAATAGCTGACTGGCGAATGGACTCCAATGTTCGCAAAACTTAAGGTGTCTTACGAGATCCAGGACTGCACCTATCAAGCCTGGTGGATAGCCAAATCGTATGCTTTTTTTTGGGGGGGTCTGGAGCTGGTGTTGGCAGCATGTGATTGCGGGTCGCACCCGTTACTGCTCACTCTGCAAGCACGTTGTCGCATCCCCCCCACCATCTCTTCCACTATCATCCTCGCCGTATCGGCTCGAGACGAAACAAGGAAGTGCTTACGCTTGTCTCATCCCGGGCGCATTCCATGCAGCTAAAATCGACAAGGGAATAGACATGGCGGGATTGAGGAATGGCATGAAGAAGGGACTAAACACCGCGCATATCTTTCACAAGGTACGAAAAGAGTTCCTGTGAACGGAACTGGTTGCGTATGTTGAGTCAAGGCATCGTCATCACACCCCTGTTCATGATGGCGCAAAAAAAAGTTATGGGAGTGGCGAACAAGGTATGATATGACAGGCTGGAACCAGGGAAAGGATTGACTTGATTGAGTTTGGAGGTGAGCTGCTCCTGGCTTTGATCGCGACAGTCGATGATTCTTGATAGCTTCCACGCTAAACTCGTCCCGGCCAAAGTCTAGAGCGTTGCTCGGATGCCAGCATACGGAGGACGATCTGGACAAAAGGATAAAAACGAAAGTTTGGTGTAAGCGCTAGGATTCTGCCAGCAGAACTTCATTAGAACTAGTTGATTACGTACACAAGAGACTTGCTTAGTTTCACTAATTGGTTACTTGTCCTAAGCACCAGTGTAGAGGTGCAAGTCCTACTTAGGTGTTATATACAGGGCCTGTATAACTAGATAAAAAGAAACTATATATACCTGTGCTCTACTACCTGGAGGAAAATAGAAATTTTAAATAAAAGAGAGCTTGTATATACCTTAAAGGATAATTAGATTGCCCTTATTACCCTTGTCTAGATCTAAGTTAATTAGATTATTAGCTGCCTTGCCCTCCTAAGGGTTTAAGTTAATTAGACTAGCATGTTACTTTTAAATCCCTATAGGTTAACCGCCACTTGCACCTTGTATAAGACCGCCAGCCTGATTATAAGTAGTGTATAAATTTGCTAGATCTAGCTATTTATAATTAGTATAGTAACTACTAAATATACCTAGTACTAAGTAATATTTAAGAAAGGTAGTCTTACCTTGTTTCTCCTAGTAATAATTATAAGGCTAATAATAGGCTACCCCCCTTGATTATATAAGCAAGTGTTACGGAAGGGCCTTGACCTCTCAAGTACTCTTCCTAACCTTCAAACCGCGTTTAACCTAAACCCTAATAGTTCAGACTGACTTACCTGGTCCTCGCAAGGATAATTACTTAACATCCAACTAGTATAAAGACTAGTCATGGTTGGGTTGGGTAAAGGGGGAATAATAAGAAGGCCAGTCTTTACCACGTGTGATAAAGCCTGTAAAGTTAAGTGTTTAACAAAGTATATTATAATAGTTTCTCTGGTAATAAAGGTAACTCTAGGAATAACAACTTTATTAATTATAAAGAATAAAGTAGAACTAGATATAGTGGGTAATAAATATCCTTATATATCCTTTACTAGCATACTATCCTGTATACCTTCTATAGTCCTTTCCCGGGTACTCGTGTATACCACCTAGTATACCACTTATAGTACTCCGCATGGTATGCTTCACGTGACCTTGTTCCTCCTGGGCATAGGCTGGCAACTCACAGGAGTTATTGCCTTCTCAGGAGCGCTATAGTTACTTATAGGAGTGTTATATGGGTTCGTGGGACTTGTAATAGGGAATCAAGTCTGTAGAGGTGTATATATCCATAATTCTCTATTATCATGCTAGTTTGGGTTTAGCGCTCAGTCCTTGATTACTAAGTATCTGGGCAAGTTATAGGCGTTCCTTTATTACAGGCTGGTTAATTAGTTATCAAGGCTTGGTGATTCTGCCTGGCGTGGCCACCCTTTATTAGGTGCGGGCAGTGTTATAACACCATCCCCTCCTTTTTCTACTTTTAATTTCCTAGAAGCATAAATAGCGTAGGTCCCCCGTGCCTGGTAAGTCCCCTTTTCCTTTCCTAATTTTTCTATAATAGCTTGTCATGCCTCCTAAACAAAACTATTACAAAGAATATTGTTGTTAAGCTAACAAGATTCTTTCTAAAGGTTCCCCTGTCAAGCACTTGTATAGCACTTGCTTTACTTGTAATATCCCCTGTATTATAGATTTAAAAAGTTAAAATTATATATTATGCACTTGTCGTGGTTAGAAGTGTGAAAAGTGGTTTTATAGTAATAAAGAGTGGACTAATCTAAATTATGATCGCGTTAAGTTAGATTAGGAACTTACTTAGGCCTTGGCCGAACAAGCTAAGATAGTAGTAAAGGTCGCTTGCCTATTTAAGTAATAATAGTTTCTTAAAGAGCGTGGTATTAAGATATTGGATTATAATACATTGGTAATGGATTAGTTAGATAAGGAGGATCCTCTAACCACTAAGGATTATCTTAAACTTAAGCGCCTAGCTAATAAGTATAAAGCTATAGTTACTTAACTGGCTATAATATTAGATAGCCCTAGTCTAACTTAGATAATTAGTTCTCTATTATTATTCTAGCAAAATATTAATCTTTCTACTTTAAGAGTCCCTGGTGGTACTCCTAGACCTTTTAAGGGCAACTTATTAGGTTCTTAATAGGTTCCCATGTGTTTTCCAAGGTATTATAACCCTTTTATTTAACTAGGTACTGCGCCTGACTGCTAACTTTCCTTAAGTCCAAGATTTTCTTAACTTTATATTCCTGTTCTCCTTTATTTTTAATTTTAATATTTTTAGCAAGTTTAGTATTTATTAGTGCAGGTTTTAATAATAAAACATGGAATATTAGGTGTATCTTTTTTATTAATTTAGGTAGTCTTAAACAATAATTAACTAGTCCTAATTTCTCCTTAATCTTAAAAGGTCCTAGATAGATATAGTCTAGTTTCTAACTTAGTTACTTTATCTTAATATTTCTACGGAGTAAGAATACTTTCCCCCCCCTTTTAAATTCTAGTGGCTTGGTTTAGTGCTTATTATAGTAAGTTTTTATTCTTAAATTAACAAACTTAAGTTCTCTGGTAAGCTATATCTAGATATTCTTAAGTCTTTTAACAAAGCCATTAGCTTCCTCCGTGATAGGTTTATAGTTAATTAGTTTACCATAGATACTTGGGTAATAACCATAATTAGCTTTAAAAGGAGTTATCCCTGTTACACTGTGAATTAAGTTATTATAGGCGAACTGTGCCATTAGCAGCTGGTCTACCCAGTTATCTTGCATGTAGTTCACATAGTACTATAGGTATTATTTAATTATCTGGTTAACCCTTTCAGTTTGTCCATTTAACTGTGGTCTGTATACAGTGGTCATTCATAGCCGAATTCCTAATCAATCAGTAACTAATTTCCAAAACTTGGATGTAAAGAGCTTGTCTCTGTCGGACGTGATATATTTCAGAACTCCGTGGTTTATTATAACTATATTTATAAAGGTGTCTGCCATATCCCTGGCCGTGATTGTTATTTTTGTTGGTACTAAGTAGATATATTTTATTAGTCTATCCATTATCACTGCTAGATAGTTATCTTGTCTGTCTATTATAGGTAGTGGTCTAACAAAGTCAACCATAATCCATTCCCATAGCTTCTATAGAACTTTGGGGTTCTAAAGCTTCCCATAGGGTGCGTGTCAAAATAACTTGTTCCTTAAACAAGTCTCGCAGTTATTAAGGTATTTCTTAACCTTTTTCCTTATGCTAGGAAAGAAGTAGTTTTGTCCAATTCTTTTACATGTCTTATTAATGCCATAGTGTCCGTGAATTGGCGTATTATGGTGTTCCTTAATTACTTTTATAATAAGTACCGGTGGTACATAGACAAGTCCTTTTATTATAAGGATGCCATCTTTTTCTAAAGCATTTAGTGTTGTTTTAAGGATTTTCTGCATAAGCTTGTCTTTCTTTATAGCTTTTTTAATGTGATCTAGCATAGTTCCTAAGATTTTAATTATTACCACAAGGATCGCGGGGTTATTGCTAAGTGTCCTGTCCTTATTTATCTTTAGGATCGCTAGTTTGGTTTCTCTTGCTTTTTCTATATAGTCTGGCCTTTGGCTAAGTGCATTAGCTTGGCTGTTTTCACTTCCCCTATAGTACTTTATCTTGTAGTTATACTACAATAGTAATTCTGCCTATCTAGCCTACCTTCTTATTAACTCTTTAGTTATTATAAAGTAGGTTAGGTTTTTATAATCCAATCTTACAAGTACAGGAAACTATGTTCCTTGTAGATAGACCCTCTAGTATTTAAACACTGCCACTATAGCCAGCAGTTCTTTGTTATAGATATTATAGTTAACTTTAGCCCTAGTAAGTCTTCTTAACCAAAACCCTACTAGTAGTGGTTTTCTGTCTGGTCCAGGCTGTGTCATCCTTGCTCTGATAGCTTGATCAGATGCATCTGGTTTAAGTATTATTGGTTTTCTGGGATCGTGCTGCGGCATGATTGGTGCGGTCATGATTACCTTTTTTATCATGTTGAAGGGCTTCTGCTGCCTGCCTGCCCACTTAAAGACCTTTCCTTTCTTAAGTAGTTCGTACAGTGGCCCTATATAAAACGCGAATTAGTTAACATATTGTTTATAGTAGTTAACCATGCTGTTAAATTACTGCACGTCCTTAACATTTTTTAGTATCAGCCATTCCCTAATAGCCTTCACCTTAGAATCTTTAGGTTATAAGCCGTCTTTTATTATCTAGTGCCCTAAGAACTTAGTCTCTTGGGTATAGAACTCGCACTTCTTAAGCTTGCACTTTAGCTTTAGCTTAATTAATTACTACAAGATTTTTTTAGTTTACCGCACCAGCTCCTCGAGCGTGCACGCGAAAATCAAGATATTATTAATATAGATAACCATATAGTTATAGAGGTACTTATCAAGCCCTTAGTTAATAAACCTCTAGAAGCTTGCCGGCGCGTTAGTAAGCCTAAATAGTATTACCAGGTATTTATAAAGTCCAAACTTGGATCTGAACACTATCTTCTATTCTTCTCCTTCGGCTATCCTAAGCTGGTAGTATATATTAGTAATATCAAGTTTTATAAACCACTTCGCTCCTTTAAGTTTGTCTTAAATTTCCTGGATAAAAGGCAGTAGATATTAATCTTTGATAGTAACTTGGTTAAGTGGTTAATAGTTAATACATGTTTATTCTTCTCCCCCCTTCTTTAGTACAAATAGGGTACCGTGCCCTAATAAAAAAGTAGATAGTTAAATATTTCCTTTTGCGAGTTAATCTTTAATATATTCCTTAAGTACTTATAACTCGTGATTATTTAATAGGATTATCCATTTATAGTTTAATATCCCTTCCTTTCCCTTCTAGATAGGGATAGTATAGTTATAGGGTCCATGAGGTAGTAACTCTGGCCTTTTAGGTTTCTAGAACACTTTCTAAAAAAGACTATACTCTTTAGGTATAGTGGGTTCTGGCTTAACAGGTTTACTATTTACTACAAGCGCCTAAAATTTTCTATATTTATCACCCGAATCCTTGGATTTACTGACTTCGATTATTTCACTATATTTCTTTATTACTCTAGTAGCCTAACCAGGTATTTCTATTAGCTATACTTGTTTAGATAGTCTAGATATTACTACTAGAATTCTAAAAACTAGACCTTCCTCCAAGATTACTCGCGAGTCCTTGGGAATCAGCCTCCCCACTAGCTGCTTGGCATGCCACTTCTACTTAGCAGGCTATAAGGCTCCAGCCCTAACTAGTGCCTGTTAATCTAGGCTATTTCTTTATATAATTATTTTCTTTAACCAATTAATATCTAGGTTGTAATCCTCAAGCCATGGGATCCCCAACACCATGTTGTATTTCCCTACAGGGTGTATATTAAGACTTAGCTCCATGTCTCTTCCCTGTACCACTAGGGATATATTTCCTGTCTTGATTATTAGCTAACAGGATCCAAGATTTTCTCTGTTTAGCCCTTTAATTAGTTCTAGTTTATCCTTAATAACTCCCTGGAGTCCTAGTTATTCTGCGTATTCCAGGTTTATAAAGTTCCCTGTTACCCTGGAATTAATTATAGTATAAACTAGTTGCTGGTTAACTGTAATATATAGCTTTAGATACCTTCCTTGCCTTATTACTACAAGGTACTTAGGTTCCTAGTTTAGTTTAAATATATTTTATTATAGGACTGGGAAATAGTTTCCTAGCTTAGCATCGTGATAGACAGTATAATTATTATTAAAGCATGCCAACCAGTGCATGTTACCATGTTCAGGGTGTCTTAGATAGCTAAGACATGAACACCTGGCCCATCTATATAGACATAGCTAGTTATTGTTAATAATTCTTGGTTTTCTCGGGAAATACCGTGTAATTACTTTAAAAGGTTTATGTTCTCCGCACTCTATATCATAGCAGGCCACCCACGGGACTTACTCATGCTAGTAGTGTGTGTGATCAGTGTACAAGTATTTACACCATTCTTAGTCATATCCTTGGTGGTATATGCTTCCCTTCTTTCTTCTTTTTAATATATCTTTCAGGGTCTTATAGTAATCGTGGTTATCACGCGAGCAGGTACTATAGATTAGTTCATGCTTGTTGCACTATTATTTATGTAAGCCCTAATTACTATTAGTGACGTTCCAACACAACAGGTTAATATATAGATAATATACAAACAAGTTCCTTATCTTTGCTGTTATTAGGTTCGGGTTCCTTTATAGTATGTTGGTAAATCTCCAGATCTATATTCTTTGTATATCCTCGTGTGATACTATTAGAAATCTTTCTCTTTGGGGGTTTTCTTCTAGGGTTACAAACTTATTACTAAGGACCTTAGTGTTGGGTCTAATTCCTCTGGTTTAAGTTTTGTATCTTTTGTTAAAAGGGTTAATATCCCATTTAATACTTGGGAATTCACTATGTGTTTCCTCTCGAGCTGGCTTGTTATAGATAGCTTTGTCTCTATAGGACCTATTTATCCTCCCGGTCTCTTGGCCTCGGAACAAGTTTTAATATAGTGAAATATTATTAGACCGGAGTTAAGCAGCAAAAAGCTCGTTTAGCACTGCTGTGTATAATAGCAGTGGTGTGTTCCCTTCCTGGTTGCTAGCGTCTCGCCTCGTCGTACTGATACATTGGTTCCCATTTTCCACGCTCCCGGGGGTTGTCCCGATTGATTCTAAACTTGGTAAGTCGCTCCATGCAATCCTGGCCGGGAATTATATCACTCTAATATCCATAGTTTAAATCTCATCATCAACAAGCCTCGCGATTATGTCAATAAGTTCCTCTGCCTGTCACGTCCTCTACATGGCATCTAGAGTAATATATTCTGCAGCTACTTGTTAGACCACATTCTCCATTTATATCTGTTCCTCTGGGCTTAGCCTATCCCGCGGGTAACAACCTAGTAAGTAGCCATTTTCCCTAGTAGCGCTAATTATTTTTGGTTTACTAGTGGCCCTAAGTTATTATCTTTGTCTAGAACCTTTTCTAGGTTTTTAGCTACTTCTTTTGCGCTCTATATAATTATTTATTTAATAACCTAACTTACTATAGTAAAAGCATAGATTCTCCTAGTGGCAGCAATCCTTCTCTACCTTAGAGAGAGTTGTATTAAGTTCCATTAGTCAAGGTCCATAAGGATTACTGTATCCCTGGTTCCATGGCTAGAATTGCCATCCAGAATTCACGTGATAGCCTCCTTGCTAGTTACTCTAAAACTATAATGGCCTATTGTTATAACGCGCTGGGTGATGATAACCTTGATCTAGCTTTAACTCTTGAAGTTAGTTACTAATCCTGGTTACTAAATTATACATTTTCGTGAGTATCGCAGGCCTTTCTATAAAAGCTATTTTTTTTTTAACAGTGTAAGGTAATCCTTTCTTGTAATAATACATGAAGGCCTTGTCTAACCAAAAGAGATAGGATATTAGCTATTAGAAGCAAGATATGTACCTGTTTATATTATTGTTTTATGCGCGTAAGCAGTTAATCTGTTGCTCCACATTTCTAGTTATATTAATATTTCTAAAAACCTGTTTAAGTTATGTCTGGAAAGCACTAAAGCTCCTAAATATTTTAATAATATCTTTGGCATGATTATTAGGAGGTTCCGACTGAAACTCCCTGATAAATGGTTTAAACTATTTATATGCCGTGCTAGTTAGATAAATGGAGGCAAAGAGAACTTTATTACTTTCCTTCGCAAACTTATCTTTATTAATATTAAGGTATATAATTATCTGCGTAAGCTAATACCTAAGCTTGGACCTGGTCCTATTAAAGGGATCCAGGGTCTTAAGTTTTATAGTCTTCGCAGTAAGTTATCTATCTAGTCCAAGGATCTACTCCTAAAGCTAACTAAGTATTCCTGAAGTGTTAGTGTCTAGCGTCGCGTTACACCTTTCCACTTTAGTAGTTAACTAGTTAATAGTATTACTAAGCCTGTTAATAAGCGCTCCTTGCTCCCTGAGCTGCTATTCCACATGCTAGGTGTGTTACTGCATCTGCGCCATTTACTAGGCTTGGCTGGCTTAAGACATCGTGCTGTTGTTTTAAGTTAATCTAAAGATACTTTGTACTAACTGGTAATTAATATGTTATGGAAGGGCCTTAACCTCTTAAGTACTCTTCCTAACCTTTAAACCGTGTTTAACCTAAACCCTAATAGTTCAGACTGACTTACCTGGTCCTTGCAAGGATAATTGCTTAATGTCCAACTAGTATAAAGACTAGTCATGGTCAGGTTAGGTAAAGGGGGAATAATAAAAAGGCTAGTCTTTACCACGTGTAATAAAGCCTGTAGAGTTAAGTGTTTAACAAAGTATATTATAATAGTTTCTCTAGTAACAAAGGTAACTCTAGGAATAATAACTTTATTAATCACGAAAAATAAAGTAGAACTAGATATAGTAGGTAATAAATATCCTTATATATCCTTCGCTGGCATACCATCCTGTATACCTTCTATAGTCCTTTCCCGGGTACTCGTGTATACCACCTAGCATACCACTTATGGTACTCCGCATGGTATGCTTTACATGACCTTATTCCTCCTGGGCGTGGGCCGGCAGCTCACAGGAGTCATTGCCTTCTCAGGAGCGCCGTGGTTACTTATAGGAGTATTATATGGGTTCGCGGGACTTGTAATAGGGAATTAAGTCTATAGAGGTGCATATATCCATAATTCTTTATTATCGTGCTGGTTTAGGTTTAGCGCTTAGTCCTTAATCACTAAGTATCTGGGCAAGTTATGGGCGTTCCTTTGTTACGGGCTGGTCGATTGGTTGTCAAGGCTCGGTGATTCTGCCTGGCGTGGCCGCCCTTTGTTAGGTGCGGGCAGTGTCATAACAATATACTTACCTAATATTAAAAGAGCATCCTATATATTAGTTAAAGCCACCATGCCTTAATCCACTAATTAGCCATGCTTATACTATATAAATAATAATTTTTAATATATATTTCTAGGTGGAGGGACTGTTATAGCTTGTGCTATACTTTAGTAAAAAGAATTATTTTTATACTATAGTTAGATTATATAAAGCAAGGTTACTACTATATAATATTAAGTATATTAAGGAACTATTAAAGCATGCTAACTACTATATAAGAGCTTATACTAATATATATCTAGATAATATAGTAAGAATAAGTATTAATTACATATAGAATGTACCTTTGGGGGCCGGCATCGCCTGATCGGGCGATCCGCATGGCCATTTTAGGCGATCACGGCCCCGGGAGCTAAACTACAATAGGCAGTCCTTGCGTGCTGCTTTACCGCCAGAAAATTACCAGCGCGGCATTGTAACGGCGTTACGCCTCACCGCAACCCACTCGCTGCGGTGGATGCTGACCCACATCAGGCCTCGCTGGGCTCCATTCGCTTCCCCAGTGTACTGCTCGAAGTATACCCAGGGAGTCACCGCAGCCAGGGAGGAGCACGGCTAACAATGACAGAAAGCTCCTTTAGAAGCACACTGTTCCAGGAGGTCGACCCTATAAATCACATCATGCCTTTTCATATACATCCTTTCCGTTTTCCCTCCCTGAATCAGCCAACTTTCTCCTTCTCCCACTCGTTCCATGGCTTACTCCGGTCTCCCTCGACAGAGGAACCCACGGCGGGCGAAGGCCCATGGCCGGAAGTCGTACCTTTACTATGCTAAACGCCGAGAGCAGCACCTTGCTAACGGGCCGACGCTGCCCTTGTATGCGCCGAACACGAACATATCCGCTGCCTCATTACGAGGCAAGTGGAATCGGTAGTTGTCTCTTGATTGAACTGTCATTGGCATGATGATAACTAATGTCCATGGCAAACAGATACTGCCATGATGCCCTGCTTGACCCTGACGAACTCCTGAAGAACCTCACCGCTGCGGATGTGAAAGCTTGGTTTGACTGGATCAAGGCCCATTTCCAAGGATCTATCAAATCCGACGGAACCCTGGCTAACTACTGGAGGACACTTAAGAGGCTTTATTACCTGAAGAACGGTAAAGAGATGGACCCGGATATGCGTCGCGACTGCATCAATGTAGGTGACTATGCGCTCCCAATATGTGCTCCGCTAGACTTACCATGGATGATAGTACAGGAATCAAGTGAGTAAGGAGATGGGCTTGCGGAAGCTTCCATTGCCCAAGCCCACGGCAGATTCGATTGATCTCTTGGAGTTCCAGGTCACACACCTCGTCCATTGTGACTCGGTGTTCGCGGACGAGAAGCAGCGACTCTACCCAATCGTGGGACTCAACCTGTCTAGCATCTCAGCCTGTCGCGCTGTCTCGTTATTCGACACGAGACATGCATTGAACCCTCGACCTGATGGCACATTTGACCCGCCAGCGGAAAAGATAAGAATTGAGGACGACCATGGTCCGAGTTCAGCGGAGAGTCTGAGCGATGGATCCACCAGTGATTCTGGTTATGAGACAGGCAACTATGGCCACTTGGGTGAGATAGAAGAGTCCATTCCTGAAGACATGGGCTACGCCAGACTGGACCCTGACCTTAATAATAATGGCGGCTACACGTCGGACAGCTCCATTGTGACGGATGATGGGTATCTCGCCGGCAATGAGGAGACAGGCACTATTCTTTGGAGACACGTTGAATTCTACATTATCCGCAATCCCGTGCCTGGGCGACGTAATTTGTTGACTGCCATTGTGACACTTCTTCATACCAAAGGGGAAGACCGAAAGCCGCGAATGTAAGCAGAAGAGCCTGCAATTGGATACATTTTTAATTCAGATAGGTCGCTGACTAGGTTATAGAAAGAGGTTTGTTATTGAGCATGAAGATAATCTTCTGTTTAACCTCCTATCGCAGCTCTTGGCGCTAGGTATCGACGATGATATTTTTGTGGCTACGATCCGGGATGTGGCGGACATATATACAGTGCCAATCCCTCGTCATCGAAGAGCAATCCAGCTGAAGATCAAGCGAAAAAAGCTGGACCTGCCCATCTTTCGCGAGCCCGAACACACTGACGAGGGCTATCGCACGTCTGATCTGCTGTCGCTGAAAGCGAGAACTTGGGCTCGATATATCAAAAGAATTGGGAAGAAAACGGGCCAGGAAGCGAACCTAACACAGAAAGAGGTCCGCCGCGGCGCTATTAATGCAATCAATAGTATGGCCCCATGAGCACAGTAGAGGTCTCTCGCTAACCTGCTGGCACAGATCGGGCCCCAGCCTCGGTTCGTGATCAAGTTGCTGACCATGAGTCCAATGCGGTCAAATATTATCTGAATGAGAAGGTTGACTTCGATACAGCGGCTGCATTTCACAGACGAGCGTCGAACGAGGTGGTACAAAGGGAAATGCGGACAGCCACCCTTGTGGCGGATAATACTGCTCCGATCCGCCTAACGGATGAGCAATCACGCAAGATCAGTAATCACCCCGAAGTTCGGCGGCTGCGCAGGATATGTCAGCACCTGACTTCAGACATCCATCAGCTTGGAATTACGGTCAAGGAAGCTCAAGATAAGGAGCTGGAGATTGGCATACAGAAGACAGAAGCTGACGCCAATTTAAATCGGACCCTCACAAGTCTCCGCGAACAAGCCTTGGAGAAGAACCGGAAAAGACATTTTCGAGACACCGACACGGTAATATTTAATCGGCAGTATGAAGATGAGTTTTGCCGCCAAGGGAATGAACAACAGAGTTTATCCTCACCTGCAAATCACTACTTCATCCCGGAACGAGAAGAAGCAGTCCGTTTACTTTGCTACTCGCCGGCGCCGCAAACAGATGAAGAGACCCATCTTCGTCGGTTAGACTTCATCCGCCTCATGATTCGGTGGCAACGTCGGAAAGAGAGTCCCCGTCGCGGGAAACAACAGACTGTCGCAGTATCTCAGCCAGAGTGGAAAACTACGAAGTGGAAACCAGCTGCAGTCAACATTCCGGAAAAATATGACCCATTGCAGTGCCCGTTTTGCCTGCCAGACCAGAGCCTTCCTACTTTCGACCGTGAAAAGAAAAAGAGTAAAACGAACAAGCTCTGGGACCATGTGGAGAACATGCACAAGCTTGAGCTTGCAGCATTCGAGAGTGGCACAAAACACTGTGGACTATGTGGCACGAGGAACGTTCGCTTTGTTCCTCCCAGCGTGAGTCACTTCAAAAACCATACCCAGGAGGTCCATGGAATCCGGCTTCGACGGTGACAGGATTTTATTGTCAGAGTAAGCCGTGGGAGCGAAGGTCCAGACACGGGCGGATGTTCCTGTTTTAGAGTGGGTGTGTCTCATGATCGACGAGGAAGTAATAAGATATGTGAATGGGGATCTGCAGAATGAGTACGGAGAAGGGTCTTTTGTAAAGGCCATCGAGCGGCTACCTGCTATGAGCCCAGATTACGATGGCTTATTCAAGGTAGCTCTAACCTATCTATAGGGACTGATTGGCAGAGCAGATAACCAAGGCGGGCTTGACCAGTTCCTGCCCCCAAAGCGCCGCAAGACGGGGGAGTGACCAATTTATAATGGCTCCTGGCCTGAGAACATAGAAATAGAGTCCCTATGAATTGACCCGGATGAGATCCCTTTGCTAGAGCACGGACTAGGCCACGCCTTTGACAAACACAGTGGGATGAAGCCTCAAACCGCTGTCCGGCCTGTGCAGGTCTGATCTCAATTGAAGACCTTGAGCTCTGTATATGAGATAGCTGGCAAGTTGTTGCCACCCATCTCATTCCATGATCCTATCGAGTATATTCTCCTTCCCGGCTCCCGCCTTATATGTAGAATAGGACAAGTGGTTGATGGGAATATAGGTCTGACGGCCTCTTAGTGATACTACCTCAGGAGACTGTTAGCTAGATTGCGTCGCATCTTGACCGCATAGATATCCTCAATCTGTCTCTAGCATCAAAGGGCCTCTATATACTGACTGAGAAACTCCTCTATTTAACCGTTACTTTGAAAAGCAACGATGCTATTATGAGGCTTAGTCGCACTATGGCTGCACGGCCGAGCATATCTGACCTGGTGGTGACATACTCGATCGAAGGTGAGATTGATATCGAGCCATCCGCTGGCTGTATCATCGACTACCACGTCAAACGACTATTGTCTCTTCGGACTCTCCTTTTTCGGCCAGCATACAGAATAGAGAAAGAGTACCGCGCATATCTGCTGTCACTCGCAAATTAACCGGGGGTCATATCAGTCAGACTCTTAAAGCTGGTAGGTGATTGACATTGGCAACAAACCTTCACACGCTTTGCGTCTAACAGATAGACTAAATAAATAGTCTGCTTTAATCTTGTCTACCCAGCCGCAGCTACAGTGGCACAAGACGCTCAGGAACAGCTTCTCCTAACAATTCTTTCCATATCTCAACTTAAGACCATCACCGCGTTCCACCAAATACCGGAATCCGTTTACTGGAATAATTACAAAGATAGTGTGCTTTTCTCCCTACTTCCTCGGGACCCGCCCACCCTGAACGAGACGCGGTTTACAAACCTTCGGACTCTATTCCTTCACTGGGACAGCCTTCCCCTAACCTGGCTAGCTACCGTTCTGCAACTCCCACGCAGTCTCATGCGGTTCAAACTCATCCTATCCCTAAACTACAGACATAATAAGTAGCCCCCAGCAATCACGCTTGATAGCGCACTAGAGGCCCTCACCAACTTATTAAAAGTGCTCGATATCTCTATACCGTATAATTCCAGCCTACCGGAGGGGGCAGGCCTCTATTTCTCATCTCGTGGCTTGTCCTCGTTCAAGGCCCTGCGTGATCTCTATACCCCAGAGGTGTTTCTCAACAAACGTCACGGGTTGGATGGAAGTAGGCCTTGGTTCCCGGACTCTTTGGTTAGTCTTGGATTTAGCAATGCCTGGCCGTCAACCTATACAAGGTCTTTAACTGAGTTTTCTCGGCTTGCTGTTGCTATCCTGTTCGAGCACTGCCACGATAGTAGTCAGGTCGACACTATCACAAGAGGGGTGTTGGGCCGGATGAAGGGAATACTCCAGTCTCTTCCTAACTTCATTACAATGGTTGTCCCGGGGAAATATTATTAATACTATATACCGCTTTACTTGGTCAGATATGGGATATGTATTAGATTGCTCTATCATGGCATTCTGTTCCTAGGACTGGAGTTCATTGGTATCAGCTGATGTTTTTTTGTCAGCGCGCGAGTTTAAACTTTGAATCAGTCTTGATTTCTAATCATCCCTGCAGCCAGAAATTCTGAAAGTATCTGGAAGACTCCTTTCTCCTTACAGTCCTACTCGGTGAGTCAACTAGTTAACGAATGAGTTGTCGATACGAAATTGATCATCAGAGTGGATCTCTTTCTTCACAAGCAACCGGCGAGTGGTAGTCCGACCACCGACGTCGGCCAACAAATCTCCGCGCTGACCCAAGGATGCGGTGCAAAACATTATAAATATATATCTGCGGCAGTTCCAAAGAACCCCATCATACTCTTCCTCAGATTTTCACAGCCTGATTAATCTCCTGCTATGGCGTCCACCACTTCTATTGTCTTTGGCCCAACTGGCCACGTCGGCTCTGCCGCAGCTCGTATGGTGCAACAAGGCAGGGCCAAAGTGGTCCTTGCTTTGCGTAACACCCTGAAACCCATTCCAGGCCTCACCTCAGAGAAGGAGAAGGCAGGGGGCTTCGAAAGGGTCCAGGCTGATCTCACGAAACCCGAGACGGTGTCCGCTGCCGTGCAAACAACTGGAGCCAAGCGTGCGTTCATATATCTCGTGCACAACACAACAGACCACATGCGACAGACTATCGAAGCTCTAAAGGCCTCGGGCATTGAGCTCGTTGTCTTCCTAAGTAGTATGAGTGTCCACGGTGACATCAGGCGCATGACACCAGAAGACTACATTGCGTATGCCCATGCCCAGGTTGAGATCAACCTTGACGAAGTCTTTGGTAGCGACGGCTACATCGCGATTCGACCGGCATATTTCAACACTAATTCAGCTTGGTGGGCGGGCATGATTCGCGAAGGAGAGGTGAAACTGGCGTATCCGGATGCCAAACTCGACTGGATTTCACCCGGCGATATTGGTCGTGTGGCCGGGACCCTGCTGGTTCAAGGAATGCAAGCGAGCGATGGTGCTGAAGACCGCAATTCGATCCCTCTTTGTGGACCAAAGCTAGTTTCCCAGAGAGATGCCGTGGGAATATTCGGCAAGGTGCTTGGCAAAGACATCAAAGTCACCGAATTAAATGAGGAGGAGGGAGTGGAAAACCTGTTGAAGATTGGCGTCCCAGACTTTGTGGCTGGGAGGTTGGTTCAGTCATTGAGACCAAAGGAGAGACGTGGTGATGACTTTGACCCGTTCGAAGGAGAGACATACAGGCAGGCTGCCGCTAATCTCCACAGGTACGCTGGCCGGCCTTCAAGCTTGGAAGAGTGGGCCGAGGAGAACAAGGCAGTATTCAATATATAGACCTGTATCTGAGTTTCAATTCATCCTACTTGCATTGTATCTTTTTACTTGTTCAGTTCTCTGAGACTATAGTATCTAACTCTTCACAATGTCACTCCTAACACACTTTATCCGGCTCTAACAATTCACCTCCAATTTGTATACCTAGCATAGTCGATAAATGGGTCGTAACACGATCCAAGAGTATCACCAAAGCTGTATAGTGTAGCATCGCATCAACCCTACAAGAAAACAGTTTCAGTGGGACGCTTCACTCAGTTTGTCTTCTGATTCATTTTATTAATTATAAATGTACAATAATGGGATACGAGTAATACGCAATCATGCTTTAGAAGAGAAATGTATATATCTGCCACCAACAACAATTCTACCAAACCATTGACAGATATCTAGTACATAACAGATATCTCCTGCTTTCCTCCCTCCTCCACCCATTTTGCGAGTGCGGATTTGGCGTCCTTGGCCACAGCCTCAAAGTATGCGCGCCCTGGAGGTCCAGTGGGCGCCTTGGCAGGGTTTCCCACGGCCCATGCGACAGGCTCTTGTACAATATCCGCCACCGACTTCTTCAGGGATTCAATAAATTCTGCAGTGTATCCGCGACCAAACATGGCGACCCGAGGTGGCTGGGTAAAGTTGCCCGTGCCGACGTCATTGGTGGCGGGGATGGGTTCCGTCCCTGCAAGGAGCTTCGGCAGTTCAGACTGTGCAGCCTCGGGCGAATCAATGAAGTAGATCACTAAGAACCAGATTAGATATTTTATAATTATGAATAAAGTTGCTGGGCCATACCTTCGTATTCTGGCCGGAGCAGCTCGGAAACAGGCTTGCCAACTTCGACTCGCTGTCCGAGCAGCACAACAGGGATGGGGATTGGGAGGGACATCTTGAGAATGATGGGAGAGGAGACGAGAGATCCGGACTGCTCATTGTACTTGGGCTGTTCGAGCTGGACTCAACAGCTGATAAATCTGTCAGCTCGTATAGCGGTGGATCACTGCAGGACTAGCACTGCACCAATTTAACTCAAAATCAATCCCCGCGACATCAGTGGCTTCGTTCCACAGAATGCTTACTAAATAACTATCTCGTTGTTTCCTCAACTACATTTGTCAGCTACCATGATCTTGGCGTGACGGTGGTCCATGGATCACCAGGTTGCTGTTCAGCTTGACGGGCTTGGCGTTACGAAGCGGCATGTTCAAAGGGCGTGTCGGTGTCGAGGGCGCGGGCCGAGCAAGCGTGTCAGTCGACTGTGGCATCCTCAGATCCCCGATAACACGTCATTGTTTCGTAGATGTCATCGTAGCATGGGACATTACTATGCTAGCAGTCTGAGGCATCTAATCAAGTCGGCAAGGCCTTGAATGAGGAGTGTTCAAGATTTAGTGTACGAGAAGATTTATTGTGTAACTGGAACAAGAAATCGATTAGCAACTGAGGACGACCACGTTGTTCCGCACGAATGCCCCTGTCCGATGCCACCTTGCAGTGCTTGCGGCGGTGCGATGTATCACAACTTCCCACGCGCCAAAGACCACGACGATATCGACGTGGCCAACCCCAAGGAGCTCGTCGATGAAGCCGTTCCCAGCACCTCTGATTTAGAGTGGTCTATGGTGGAAACCTACATGCAGATGAGCATGGGTGCGCTGGATGCAGACGAGGACGATGTGGTGACATCCTTCAGCATGCCGGTCTTCATGCTCCAGGACGCGGCCAAGCAGATCGAGGAAATCAAGAAGATCGGCGCCGAGGTTGAAGAGGCCAAGAAGAAGGAACTCATCATGAACATCGTCAGCATTGTCCTGGTGGTCATCCCGTTTGTGGGCGAGGCCACCGCCGCGCTGGGGGGTGCCGTTGCCATTGCTCGTGCAGCTCTGGTGATTGGAGAGGTAGGCAACGTCGCTCTGTCGATCTACGAGATTGTTGATAACCCCGAGTCGGCACCATTCGCAATCTTGGGCATCATCGGCACCGCGACTACAATCCGAGCCACGGGGGCCCGCAAGGCATTTGCCGATGCCGCGAAGGCACGAAGAGCCCTGAGTGCAGACAAGATGAAGGCCTTTGGAGACGGATTTGTCAAGAAGGACGCTCAGGTGCAGAGAGTTCTGAAAAGCTGTTCGTTGATTTAGTTTGAATGTATAATTATCAATGGAATGGCTTGTTAACGTAATTCCCGGCCATTCCGGCCACCCCGGTCGATCCGGCCACCTTAAAGTACTTTGCGAACTTGAAGCAATTCGCAACCAACGAAACCTTTATTATATTAAATAAATTAAATAGTCTGACG
>JAPDEI010000071.1:0-144294 GCA_027569055.1 Aspergillus baeticus
AGTGGTAGTTAGTAGTGGCGACTTGCATTAGTTGCTATAGTAATCTCCTAGTATTGGAATGTTTTAATACATCGCCCGGTGCCAAGAATTACTAGCGCGGCCAACACTTTTGGTGCACTTCTCCGTATTGGTTCTTTTAATCAGCATGGGTGACCCTGTTTCAGTGGCTGGTAGCGCAGTAGGTGTGATATCCCTAGGCATCACTGCGTGCCAAGGCCTGCTCAAATACTATGGGCAAATAAAATCATCCCATCAGGAGATTGCCCACGTTACAAATTGTATTGAGAATTTGCACGACATCTTGAAGTTAGTCAAAGGGATGCTTATCAACAGGTCTGTTTATGAAACATCTCTCAAGGCTGAATGTGCCAAGATTGGGGTTGATACTGTTCTACGATGCGAACGACGAATACAAGACTTGGTCGAAATGCTTGAGAGATGCCACAACTCATCTTCCGCACATTCACTGCAGTCTAAACTCCAAATAACGCGGCTTATCTACCCATTTCGACGTGATACCTTGATGGCACTTGTGGAAACAGTGAGCTTTCTGCATGCCAACCTCGACACAGCTCTCAACCTGCTTGATATGTGAGTATTACTTTTGAATGTCCTCCTTGTGTTTGGGCTAATTAGATCGAATCAAGTGCTATTGGCATGGCCAGTGAACAGGAAATGAGGACTTTAGCCGCCAACTCGGTTTCCACTCTAATGCATACAGACAAAGTCCTGGGTATTGTCCAAGGCCTTGAGCAAACAAATGATGGTCTTGGTAGAAAACTGGAGAATATAGAAGAACACTTAATACGGATAGTAAGCATAACTTCTCCTCCCCGCTCTTATCCATCACTCAAAGTAGAATATCTAGGAGTCCCAAATCGTTCGCCATAGATCGCAGCCCATCCTAGAACCTGCTTTACTTCGGTCATTGATAGAGAAGCAGGAAAAAACCAATGAAAGTCTAGGTGCTTTGATCATGGGAGCACCCTTTCAGTGCGGAACCTTGCCACACAGACGCTCGGGTTTGCATCAAGACTTACCAAAAGACTCTATATGGAGTGGTATTCAAGCAATTTCATCTAAGGGGTCAGACACAAAGATCATATCTCTATGTAAGCGCTGGACTTTCTGTAACAGAATCCTGAAGTTCTCTGTCCTCGCTACTCTCAACATTTCGAGGGGGGCTGGAGGGATTTCCATATGCCCTGGCCTCACAATTTCTCCAATTGTACCATGGGATTCGCCAGTATTCAGCCTTCTCGAGCGCGTCGGGAATACCCTAAAGTGCGATTACCGCAGTGTCGTCTTACAGGATACATTGAAGGAGTTAGTGGGATATTTTCACAATGGGAAAGCATCACCTTCGGATGCTTTACCCAATGGAGATACAATCCTTCATGTGAGTTTATGCAAAATCGTTGAATTAAAGCCATAGCAAGCTTATAAATTCCTGTATTAGGTTATGGCTCGCTGGCATGTATATGCATCCCGCTGGGATACTTCCTCACTTTTAGAATGGCGCAGCTTTTTAAATGAGCTGCTCAGCAGAGGCTTCTCATCAAGTGTTCCCAATCATTATGGTGAAACCCCCGCAGATACAATTGTTAGATCATCCAATCAGCGTGGAGAACACCAAGTGCAACAGGTCACTATCATGATCTGCTCAGATCTCTTTGCTCAAGGGAGCTGTATGACAAGGAGGAGCTTTGATGGTACTCGGCGACATGATTCTGATTGGACATGGTGGCACTGTGGATGGTACTTCAAGTATCACAGTATGCAACTCGTTTGTCATGTCGCCCAGCAAAAGGACCTTACGGGTAAGTGACCAATATGAAGGGAAATAGGTGTCAACTAACTTTGCATATTTCAGAGATTGACATCCCAGAAGAATTGCTACCTCTCATTTCTAAGTCTGAGCATCTGCTTAGTACGTTACTACGAAGGGGTGTCGACATGAGATGGACGTTATGTTACTACACACAATGGCCGAAAGGTCTTTATTTACTGCTTCAAGCTGGTTATGCTCCAAACTTAGAAACCTTTCAAGCAGCAATTGATGAAAAAACCGGGGCCAGTGTCAAGCTCTTGATCAGAATGGAGGGCTGCTGGCTGGATCAATTCAACCTGTCTTTTCTTTGTGACAACCCTAACGAAAACATCAAGAAATTGGTTGTCCAAGAATTTGCAGCTTCTAGAAGGCGACTGCAAGACCTTGCAGAGACTTACTTGTCTAGCAAAGAGCTTACGCAACTGGGAGTTCGCTCCGATCATCTTTTAGGCTGTCACGCCGCAGAGGTTTATAAATCATTGAAGTCCAGAGCTGTCGAGATTGGCTATGTCGAGAGGGAGGTTGGATGGTTAATCTATGACTGGATAGGCGAAGATCTCAACCTGGCCAATTTGTTGTGGGATGCTGGTTTTCGCCAAGTAGACGAGGTGGATGAGAGCGGAGCTACCTGTCTGACGAACTTCAATTCTTCGCCTTTCGAGCACAAAGACTTTTCGAGAATTCTGAAAAAGGCAAACTGGTTGATCTCCAAAGGAGCTGATATCTACCGCAAGAAGGATAGCACCGCAGCTTTGCAAAAGCTAGGCTTTTGTATGGGAGTCACGATATATTATGCGGCACGAGATTCCGACATCACTGGTAAAATTCAGAGTTTGGATCAGGGGAGTAAAGATTTGATGCAATTGATATTAACTGATAGTACTCGAGATTCCTGCCAGTGTCCGTGCTCCCTTGGTGGATGCAGCCCCCTCTCTAGGCTGTTAGACGGATTGTGCTACGGAACTCAGTTTCAAGAATTGCACATTATCGTCCAGAGGCTCGCAAGGGTATTAGAAAATATGGCTGCCGGACTCAGGACAAAATCTCCAGAAGTCTTTTACAATGAATTAACTCCCGGTGTTCTCCGCTTTATGACCTTTTACAGCCTCGATATACCTCACACTTGTGTTTGTGACACGAGGAAGGACATCAGCTCAGCTGAAGTCTCGGACATCCAAGAGATATATGTGGAGCGATATATGGAGCTAGAGCAGCTTCAGATTGAGATCCTCTCCGAGTATACAAAATCTACTGCGGACCTGCCGAGTTTCTTGATGGGCTATTGGTACACAAGAATAAATCAGGTACTTTCGAGCCCTGAAATCCCAGGACAGGAAGAGATCAATCGAATCCGGGAACTCGGTGTTATTCTGGAGTTGTGAAATCCTGGAGTCGTGGGTGGCAAAAGATAAGAATGATTGTTGTTTCTGTACTTGGTAATTGAGCTCTTAATTCACCTGTTAAAGTTCAAAATTCAACATAGTACCCTGGACTGGTGCGTTTGTAGCTGTTGTCAAATGAAAGATTAATCGGCAGCCCTGGTAATCTGCAGGCTCGGGTGCAATTAATGCACACAAGACCTTTTTTTTAATATTCCCACTAGCACTACTAGCTAGCAATTATACCTACTAGGCTGTTATTAAATAAAAGATCAATCAGCAATGCTGGATATCTGCAGGCTTAGGTACAATTAATACATATAAAACCTCCTTGGTTCAATATTCCTACTGGTGCTACTAATTAGCAATTACGCCATTTTGTCGGGGGTAGCTGTGGGCCAGCTTTCCACAGCCATGCGTATTTTCTCATCAAGTCGGAGCATCTTGATTTCCTTGCTGAAGCAGCTAAATGACCGGTGTCAACATAAAGAGGGGACGGGGTGAGTGTAAGGTGAGTGCTGGGGTTAGAGGGTGAGCGAATCGCCTGACTCACCTTGCTCACCCTCTTAAAGTGGCGGTGTCTAGATGAGGCGGGAAGGAGGTGCTCGTAGCTTTTTTGCATGTTAGAGCTACCCACCTAGCCCCATATATCGAGGCTGAACTCCAAATAACACCTTATTTGCTATCGATGATGATTATGATGGTTCTTCCTCTCTATATATCCTCATAACAACTGTGGGTTGAATGCCTAGACTCGTCCCTAGGCTTTCTTCAATTAGTCTGATGTAAGACAGACTTCTCCCAGTTGTTGGAAGCGGCACGGTGCATATTTAGAACAGTACATGTCGAGCTATGCTTTACGGCTGAACAATTATGCGTGGAAGGCACTGCATATACAATAGCCTTATGGGTCTATTCCTTCTCACCCTATAACAAAAAGTGGGTTGGCGGCAGATTTATGGCCGAGAAAAATGCAAAGTTACCGGGCAATACATTAAAACCCCTTCGGCATTGTCCGAAAATATGTTTCAAACACCTCGGCAAGGCATCGTATTCTTAATGTACGCTACTCATGTAAGAAACTTTGGAAAATTTAGGCATTTTAGTATGCACTAAGGACATGCCACAGATTGGGCTGGAGACATTCCACCCAACAACGATCGCCCCTAGTCCGCCCAACCCGCATCCAGGCGCCGCAACCTTTAAGAATACTCCCGGGACCCCGACCTTCGTGCTGAATTCCACTTCGGGCCCCGGCCCCATGATTTGTTCAGGTGATCGTTGACAATGCGGTCCGGAGTAAGAGGCTCTACTATCGTCATCCGGATGACAGATATGCGCCTAAAGGCGCCACGCGGGATTCCGTGTTTGTACAACCTAATAGACCACACCCCTGAGACAAGGCAGAGTATGAACAGTGTGAAGCCAAGAACAGCAGCCGGACACCTAGTTGAACTCTGTCCATCACGATGTGGTGCATGCAGGAAAAGAGCGACGGAGCCCGTTAGGAGGGCAGAGTCCAGGAGCTCGGGGTTCCGGAACGCTGTAACAGGGGGTGACTCAAATCATGACGCCAGCATGTACAGAACTCTGCCGGAAAGCTATATAGGCAGATCCACGCACGTAGTTGTTACACGTTGTGTCACGGCGCTTATAACTAAGCTGATATTGTTGGAAGGGTAGTTGCATGTTGAAGAGCGCCGGCGCTTGTTCTCGGAACCTGAGCCTGTGTAAATACCTCCCTCGCTCCTGTCCCCTGTCTAAGGAAGTCAAACTGTGGACAAACATTTCAAGGAAACCTCGCTCCTCACACCCCAGTCTTTTTCTTGCTCCAAGATCAGGTCATCCAGGACGGCGTGGGCGTGTTGAAAAGAAAAGAAGGGGGAAAAAAAAAACATCAACGCACGAGCAGCACGTCCATCTCACCTCGCCGTACCGAAACAAAACGAAAGAAATGTCGAACACCACCACCACCACCCCCTTCCCCTCCGTCACCGGTGTGCTCCTCGTCGGCAGCGCCCCCCTCTCCTCAACCGCCGAAGTCCTAACACAACTGACCGCCGCCCTCCCCAATCGCCTTATCTCAATCCCCGACGGCGAGACCGGCGAAGCACGCCGCAACTACATCGACAGTGAAATCCAGCGCTTCCCACGTGAAGCACTAAAGCCCCGGTTTGGAGGATCCGAACATCTCCCGGTGGGTCATACGGGCCTCTTCACGCTCAACGACGTTAAACCAACCGAGTACGGCACCGCGGCGGTGCAGTCATACCAAACCTTCACCGGACTTCGAAAGCAAGGGGTTATACCACCGGGGGTAAGATTCCAGGTCTCACTCCCGCTCCCCTTCGCACCTGTACAGGGGTACATCCGCGCGAAGTTCCGCGCGCAGCTCGAGCCGCTATACGAGATTCACATGCGCGAAGCAGTTACTACGATTCTGGAGAATATCCCTGCAGAAGATCTTGCCATCCAGCTCGATCTCGCAGTGGAGATTATGGCGCTGGAGTACGAGCGCGGCCGGCGCGATCGTTTATCGTATGAATGCGTACCGTATTTCGAGGACGATGAGGGCGTCGTGGACGGGTTGCTCAGTCGGGTTGAGCGGTTCGCTGCGGCTTTTCCTATGGATGTCACGCTGGGGCTCCATCTTTGCTATGGGGACCGCGACCATAAGCATTTTATCGAGCCGGAAGATTTGGGCGTTGTGGTGGATTTTGCGAATGCGATTCAGGGGAGGTTGAGCAGGGGTATTCACTGGATGCATTTTCCTGTGCCCAGGGACAGGGATGATGAGGCGTATTTTGAGCCGTTGGGGAGGTTGGTGTTGCGTGCCCCTAGTAAGATGGTGGAGACGAAGTTATATCTAGGGCTTGTGCATGCGAATGATGAGGAGGGGACAAGAAGGAGGATTCAGACGGCGTTGAACTTTGTAGAGGGGTTTGGGGTAGCGACGGAGTGTGGATTGGGTCGGACGCCAGTGGAAGAGCTGGATTCTATCTTGCAGATTTCGAGAGAGGTTTCGGGCGCTGCAAGTCGTGTGTTAAGCAGGTCCTGTGATAATAACGTAAATTCAAGCCATTGCTAAATGCATTCAGAGCAGTGAAGAAAATTATTGTCATTAATATTACATATTCCATGGCGATGGCCGATCACTTGTGTACCTCCGTAGAATCCAGTTCTACCGGCGGCACCAAAGCCTTCGCCTCCATCTCGACAAGAGGCGCCGAATCCGCCTCGTTAACAGCAACCGAGTCAATCTCGGGCTTCATCACCCTCCCATCCGCCTCGGCCAGCTGCTTCGGGTTCGAGTCCGCCTCAGGTGGCAGCTTCGCGCGCTCCAGCTCCTCCTTCTCGTCTCTCTCGGCCTTGATCTCGGCGTCCTTGCGCGCGAGCCAACCCCACCGTAAACAGAACGAGATCAGCCCGATGTAGATGATCAGGTAGAAGACGATCTGGCAGATGTCCGCGGCGTAGAAGCCGGGCTCGTAGGCGATTGTCTGACCTAAGTACATGGCTACGGGGACGATCCGCCAGCGGATATCGCATATTACCCAGGTGAGATTGAGGGCGAAGAAGAATGTTGCTGAAAGAACGAGGAGGATGGACGGAGTCTGATGATTGCATGCATTTATGTATGGTTAGCGAAACACAACTCCATATACTGTGAGACCACGAGCAATTATAGATATAGATATAGATGTATCGTTTTGTGGGATCGGAAAAAGCTCACCCGCCACTGCGATCGCTTCCCAAGCGTCTTGATACACAGCTGTATACTCCGCCACAGAATCTCGCCCGAGATCCCCAACCGAACGAGATACGTCGCCGTGTCGAACCCGGCATACGCGCGCACATACACTCGCTCGTCCGAGAAAATAAGGCCGGACGTGTACGCCGAAGGCATGAGCTGGTTCTTGGTCTGCAGCCCCCAGGTGATAATTGATATGGCGATGGCAAGGCCGAGAAGACCCCAGTGAATTTTCCGCAGTCGAGCCGATGGCGCTTCTGTCTTGGGACACTCTGTCAGAACGAGGTAGAGGAGCTGATACAGGATGTAGATCAGGGCGCAGTAGCCCGCGTAAAGGAAGAAGAAGGATATGATGTTTCCCGCGTTGCTGTAACCCTCCAGGCTTTCAGACGACGTTAGTGGGTCGTTCATGAAAATGCCGATGCGGACGGAGATGAAGATTGCGAAGCTGTAAATATCATTCACACAGTTAGCGGTTGGTGGTCCCGCTGTACACATTATGAGGATTATAGTTCAATTCTGGAATGAATGAAACCTTACAGAAAATTCGCCCACAAAAGCCCGAGTACCGCCCACTGCGGCAACGGCTGGAAATTGAACCTCCCCCCATTGCGTTTCCGTCGGAAAACCAGGGCACCGATGCCGAGACCTAGCGACACTATCCCGAATACACAATCGAGACCAAGGATTGCATTCACCTGGCCCCCATCGCCGGACTGGTAAAACGCGTCGGCGAATGTGAGGGACACACTCATCGCGATGCTATGATATGGTTGTATTTCTGTGGGCAAAGACGGGGGGCAACCAGGACAATTCCGCTGAGTTGGTCGCGCGCAGGACCCTGGGGAGGCGCGGGTTTTTTAGATACGCAACGCGAGTGCGGTGGGCTTGTTTGGGGGCGGAAAACATGTGTCGGACAAATTACTTGAAGGAGGCTGTGATTGTTCATCTTCTGGGATGTTATTGGTTGGTGGGCTGGCATCATACCCATAGGGGCCACGCAAGGGGTGAAGATCAGGCAAAGGATGTCGGGCTGTGACCAACTCTCTCCTCAGTGGACAAGTGCATGTTGATGAAGCATACAGTGGACTGAGGAAGTCTGGCGGAGACACCCGCTCTCTGGCTTGAATAAAAGCCTGCTACGTAATTATAATTGTTGCTCGCTGCACGATGCCACCCACACTAGTATGCATGGTTGGAGGATCGACTGCGGAGAAACTACAATATGTAAATGATTTTAGGGGCCAAATCTCGCCTAGTTCGGCGCTTTACCTCTAAGCCACCTAAGCTTAGTATATTCAAGCGTCCCATCACCCAAGAAAGCCAAGCATAAACCTGTCCGGGTGGCTGATGTCATTCCTGCCCCAGGTAGACTGCGGTGTGCCTCCGAAACCACTCAGAATTTTTTTTATCTTGACTGGCTGCGGAGTTGACCCGCTATTTCTCAATGGTGCTTTCCTGAATCCACCTAATCCGCGGTTATAGAGGTTCTAATTTAGGATACAGGTTTTTAATCCGGGCTTTTATAATTGTTAATACGGAGTAATTCGCCCCACTTCTGTAGTTCTCTGTTATTAATTATATGAACGCGAGTACTCTGTATGTATATAGAGGCTTACCTAGAATCCTTCCATCTAATTTGTTCCTTTGACTCGGTCTTTGCCCAAGGGAGCTGGAGCTGCCCACCACCTGCGAAGCAGCGACAACACCCGCTCGGTAGTTACAAGGCTTCCTTCAACAAAGGGCTCTATATTCTGGTAATCATTGGTCGCGCAGGTCTTTAAAATATAAAATTGAATCAAACCCCTGTAATCATATTCGAGTATTGGTTGGTTCAGTAACTGTTTGACATAATGTCGAAATCAGCCTAATTGCTCAAGAGCGCGCCCCCCCAAAGTCATGTTTTCTCTTCTTGCATCCCCCTCTACTTGTAAGTGAAGATGTTTATTACACTACCTGTTTTATATAATAGAATAAATGCCGCTGCTCTGTGTGTAAGGATTATGTCAAGGCTGGCTCGCTTAAAGGCTTGCTTAGAGAGTTGTTTGAAGGCTCATTCAAAGGCTCACTCAGAGATTTAAAGGCATGTTTATTTACCATATAAATCTAGTAAGGCAGAAGACTTAGCACTAAAATTAGAGCAGGGGGGCTCTTAAGCAAGAAATCATGTCAGAGGGGGGTCGTATTCAGCAATTAGGTAAATCGAAATCAAACCCCCGATCCCTATAATCATACCCCGTCAGTGCTTGAAACTCAATAAATTGACCGGAACGCGCCATTCGTGTACCATTCTAGGGAAAGCGCTTAGTGAAATAAAAACCAGAAAATATCTACAATTTCCCTATACATCCCCATCATCCCCATCATCCTTTCGTCGCGAAGGACGACGTCTCCAAGCATGCTTACTCGCCAACCGTACCCTAGCACGATCACTCCAGCTCTCACCCAGTAGCGTATCACTGGGAATACCGAGCTCAAGTTGGGTCTTGCGGATTTCATGTTTGAACGCCCGCAGCTGCGCCTTTCCAAACTCAACCTGCAAGGCTCCCTCCGGAGTATCGAGCACGAGGCAGTTATCGACGAGGCAGCAAGTGATCTGCTCCTCGAAACTTCTCGCGAGCCAGAGCCGGTATAAATTTCCCCAATGCTCGGCGGCTAAATCGCAATGCACCTTGCCGTGTTTTCGGATGAATTTTTCGAACTCGAATGACTTGTCATCGTCCGGCTTTTCTCCTATAAGTCTAAAGAGGGTGTCGAATATGGAAGTGGGTAGGTCGTGTTGTCGATCCAGCATTTCCAGCAATTTTCCTATATCTCTGGATATTAGGGCGCCAGGAATGGGGGGTTCGAAAACTGAAAGTATGCGTTCTGAAAAGCCAAGTGGTAGAGATTCCTGAGCCTCCAGTATGTTGACTATAGACATAATTTCTGATAGGTCAACTTCGTCCGACCAGTGGCAAGAGCCCTTGGAACTTAAGAGTGCAAGCACATTATCGATGGTTTGTGAGGGTAACTGTCCATGCAATAGGCTAAGCCCTAGCTTCCTGTCCCTTCTACTCAACACAAGCTCCATAACAGCATCTAACGCGTCAGATGAGAAAGCCGGTTGTTGACGGAGGATTAATAGCACCTTTTGTTGTATGGGAAACGTGCCTTTGTGCTTCAAGAATGGTAAAATGGCCATCAAATGGTGTTTTGAGATTGGTACTGTATTCTTGTCGTCTAAAATTTTGTAGTATAACAGAGCAACGTCACTACTCTGCAGCGCTTGGACACAAACCGCCGGTAATGATAATTGTTGGCGCATCATTAAAGCAGTGAGAAACACAATGCAAGGACTATTGTCCTTAAGGAGCGGAACAATGGCTTGAGCCAGTGCTGGTGGCAAGGGTGGTTGCATAACAAGAATTGTGGTGAGAAGAAATCGAATCCGTTGACTCTCGTGATGCACGAAGCGACATAACGCTTCCAGGATCGGCAAAGGTAATCTTGTGTCTCTATAGCTCATGATATCAAGTGCTTTCTCGACGAGGACATCGTCTTTAGATAAGCAAAACAGCATGGCTGATGAGTTTGTGGGATGATAGATGGTAATCATCTCCACGACTGTGGATTGCACATCCTCACATTCATCATCAATATGCAGAAATATCTCGCTAAGACTCTCTATTGGCAAGGGATCCTGGCAAATCAGTATTTGAACGGCAGCGGATCTGGTGTCAGGATCATTGTGTCTTAAAAGAGAAACAGTATCTCTGATTAGTTGCTCAGATATTGATACCTGCTCGCTTAGTTTCTTGATTGCGGTCCATCTGATTGTCACAGAGGAGTCTTTGAGAAGAGGCAAAAATCCACAAATAACCACATATGGCAGAGTTCTGTAGGGATATAGACTACTAAGCAGCGCCTCCCTAGCTCGGTTGTTGCCGCAGTGTAAGAAGCTGACAAGCCGTTGGCACAACAGCGGGAACTTGGATAGATTGCGCCAAAACTGCGAACTGTCATACCACGACAGGAACCCATCTTCAATCAACGGGATCAGGGCTTCAAAAGTTGCTACCGCCAGTGATTCCTGGTCGAAGGCATGATAAGGTGTATATCTTATGGACTTGTTTCCCGGTGACAGTGCTTGGAGGTGTGAAACGAAACCCGTTGAAAGTATGCCATGTCTGAGTAGTGCTGTGATCGCATCACGCCTTTTCTTGGCGCTTTTTTCATTATCCACAAATCGTACCAAGAGATGGGCAGGATAATCCATTGTGTATATCCATAGTATGCCAGCACGAGCATGGCCATAGTCCAAATTCATCCAACTAAATATGTAGTCCTCAATCTGTTCACGACACCAACTCGTCCGGTTTTTCGAAACGACCTCTGCCAGTGAATGCATAACAAGACGCTGGTGGCCCGGGCCAAGAAGATCGCGAGGTCCGGCCTCCAACTCATCAAAGTACTCGCGAAGCATCTCAGAATTAGCTCCAATTCTTGCGAGGCCATCAAATAGGCCTGCGACAAAACGCCACATTACATCAAACCTCAAATTGTACTTATTGGCTTGGAGAAAACTATGAGGGGTTATGCTGTACGTAAGAGAGGATCCCTTTCGAAGGCCAAGACAGAGTAACTTCTCCCGCTGGACCCAGCAACGGACAAAATACCGAGCGGCGAAATACTCCTGGAAGGAGAGATGCAGAAAGTGATAGCTGCGGTCTGAATCTATAAGCTTTGGATCGGACAAGTGTAGGAATGAGACATTGCGCAAAATAGCTTCAGGTTCCTCCGGTAGCAGAACACCGTCTGAGATGAGCGCATTGTAAATTTTGCAGCGATGATCTGAACTGAACTCAATTATCCCGCTGTTCATACCTAAGAAAGCAATTCTTTCTACAAGGTCAATCTCACGCGGTATCAGGTCCTGTATTTGCAAGGCGATCAGGCTTGGGATGGTGTGTTCGTTTAGCGCTTGTCTAGCTTCCGGCGCCCGCAGTCGCAAGACATCCTTTTGCCAAAGTTTGAGTGTGAGTTTCTCATATAATACAGTCATGGTTCCTGGCTCAGCATCTTCCCCGAAGCCTTGGTCCCAGGTATAACATACTGCATCCAGCTGGATCGGAATCCGCACAAGACCAAGAATGAGCTCGTGTCTCTGCACGAAGTCCAGTATGCTTGAAGCTTTTTGGACGTCGTAACTCAAAATCTTTTTTACATAGGCCTCAACCTGCCCAGTGGTAAACCCAATGGCTTCAAGCTCAAGGTCAAACGTCCCTCGCGTCAGATGCATGCCATACGGTCGAGACGTCACGATAACCCGCGGGTAATTGAGGAGGCGTATCAGAAGATTGTGTGCGGGAGTTCCAGGATCCCACTCTTGCGAGACCTCGTCTATTCCGTCAAGGATGAACAAAAGCTTTTGCCGTTCAGAAGAGTCAAACACCATCGCCTGCAAGCTTTCTGCTAGTGCTTTTCCGTCGGGGACGTCGGAAAAGAACAAGTTGTAGAAGACCTGCTCTAGCGTCCGAACCTGGCTTGAGGGTCCTTTAAGACTCCGCAGCGGTACCCAGAGGACTAGATCGAAGAGGTTGCGCCACATGCCTTGATACAGGTAGTCATGCACCATTCTCTTGCACAACGTTGTTTTCCCAACGCCAGCACGTCCTTCAATAAGAATGCGCTTTGGGTTCATACTCTTGCCGTCGGAACCATTTCGCGCCTCAAATATAGATTCCAAAGACAAGTGGTCCCCGTCTTCCCCGGTTTCAATATTCAGACGAGAGTAGAGCGACAGCGGTGGGGGTTGGTTCCCCCGGCCGCCCCCGGCTGACCTTGTACTCTTCACTATAGCCAGGTTGATGTAGCACTGATGCATTGGAACAGGCTCTCCCGATACACGCTGAACTAGTAGGCGCGGTGGTGTGGTGTAATACGCACTCAAGTAGCGAGCGATATCAGATATGACTGGACTTGTGATGGGCCCTTCTGGCGATGGTTAGTCGGCGTGATCAAAAGCAAAATCAAGAGCTCCCGGGCGCTCACTATCCCTAGGACTAGTTCTCCAGTATTCCAAAAACGCTTTTGCGCAGCAGGCCGCTGTTCCTGCGGCATATCGCTGCCATTTCTTGTTTTTGTGACCGTCCGCGTAGTCGCAGGCACCCTTGATGATGATGCATGGCAGGGTATCCCAAACACCTGCGCCCTCCATCTCGAACGCAACCAGATTCTGCTGCTTTGATATCATGTCGCGATGTTGTCCTGATTTCATCACCGTATCCGCGGATGCAAACTTGCCGACATGGATCCTTGGATCAGAGACATCTGCCGCAAATCGATCCCGAGCGATTTTTGTTCCTGCGCAACCCAACGTATCACAGTCTCCTGCCAGTGCCTCGCCACATACCTGATCCCCGCTGGAGGTGGAATCGAAGCAAGTGCACGTATGGTCTGTCTCAGTCGTGTAATGCCGATGAGTGAAGGATGGTTCGAAAAGTACGTCGTGGGCGATACCTGGATACTCCCATCCCATACCCAGTTGGGTTTGTAGTATGGCGAGGTGCTGACGTGTCCGCTCGTGCAGTTCATTTCGTGTCCTCTGGCTACTGAGTGCTGCAAGAAAGCCCCTGATCTCTGAGTTTGGTCTACCTAAAGTTTCCTTGACATCGCTCTTCTGGCGAAACCCGTCAGGGTACTGGCGGCCGAAATCGTACTCCACCACGCTATCGCTAATAATGACATCGCCTAGGATGACCTCGGTTTTGTCGGACAGAAATGGTACAGCACCGCAGATTCCAACTAGAAGAGCGAGTTTGATGTTTGGGTAGCTGACTCGCAGGTTGGCGGTGGCAGCGGCTGCATTGCGCTTTCCCATCCCCGGCAAATAACAGAGCACAACGTCATGGTGTCCGATTTTCCCATTTATATACGCATTGTGATCTCCAGCTTGCTTGCGGTAGCGCTGGCCGAGCCTGTCGTATGTCTTATCGAAAAGTGCCTCGACGGCATCTGCCTCGAGCGTCAGCGCGCAGATGATCGCAATCTCAAATTCATCGCGGGATGATGGCGGCATTGCGTTCTCGGCCTCGGGAACCGTCGCCCACGGGCAGATTATGATAATCAGCCAAATGGCCCTCGGTCGCTGAACGAGCGAAACGTTAGAACGAACTGATGAAGGAGGAAGAATGCCACGCCGAAGCGGTCAGTCGCTGACCTGCAGGTGGTTTTCAGCCTTGCTCAGGCGGACATCGTATTGGTTCACTTGCCGCCCGATTGTCAGCTCGTCTCACGATGCCAAGCGAGCGGGGTAACTCACACTCGAGGCAGGAAAAAACCAGCCATGAGGGTGATGAGAGGTCGTCGCAAAGGCTATCTACGTGGGAAAAGAAAAAAACGTGATGGTAGCTGCTGATTAGCAGGAACATTCTTGGCGCTACAAGTAGGAAATTCGAGAAGATCCACCGAGTATTAACAATGCTAGAAGTACCCACCAGATGTCGACCATTCTAATCTAGACAAAGATGCGGCCGAACTAGCAGCATTACTAACTAGATGTGTATGCACTTCGCGGTCAGGGATGAAGTGATAAATGAGTCTTCGACAGAAGCGAAGATATATAAGGACAGGTATTCCCAGCACGACACTCCACCATCTAGATATATTCCCATTTGTGCCACTGAAAACATCAGAAATTAAAGTAAAATTAATACTGCTAATTGACAGTCAACACCACAAGAAGCTGTATCGAACCCTAAAACCCAATAATCCCGACTTACCCAGACTTCCAATGCGAGGCCCACTTGCCGGTATTATCTACCGATCGCCGGGCCGAGAAAGAGTATCATCTACTGTTTATAGACCCGGTCACCAAAAATCAAACGCTCGGAGTTAGTGAACAGGAACATTCGTAGTCCGAACCTTAGATCAGGATGGGTCTCGCAGCGCATATCCCGATGAACATGTCTCTAGAATACTTGCTGGTAGGAGCTCAGGATACAAACCCAACCGCTGCAAAATACCCCATCTCATTCTCAGCGGCGCAGTTAGCATTTTGTGGAAATCATTGTACTAACAAAAATGCCCAATTGATTGCTCAACTCTTCTGAGATTTCTGCAATGAGCGTTCGTGGCGAAAGGTCGACCCACATTCCAGGGTTTGGTAGCAGAGGAACCGCTGTTCGGTCTTTGCTATGTCTTACCGTTCATATACATATAACACCCTCAACGTCCCGTCCTCCTTGGATGCCACTCACTATCTCCAGTTATCTCGTTATCAAACCCGCCAGATATGTCCCAGCCAACTATTGTCTCTTCATCCTATATTGACCAAATCGGAATAGGGCGATTATGTATGCGCCGACAATAGCTATATCTGGCAAGATCTATCCCCGACTGAACACGAGACCTGGTCCGTCAGGGCGCTTCCTACCTCGCAGCTCTTGTTCTCAGGCGAGAATACCTACGAGCCTTGGCAGGACATTCCATGCGCGTATATCATCTGCGAGGACGACTTGGCTCTTCCGCCGGCTTTTCAGGAAATGTTCTCTTCGAAAGTGGGAGGACTGAAAAGGACTTCCCGATTGCCTAGTTCGCACGCGCCGTTCTTGAGCACGCCAGATCGATTGGCGGATCTTCTAAGGGAGATCGTGGAAGCTTGAAATACAGAATAGCGTATAGAAAGATCTATCTTCCTTGCTCATGATTCTCAACAGAACCTGACTTGGTACCTGAACTATTCGTGGTGCGGACATTCAACGTCCCTTAGTATCCCTACCGCAGCGTATATGTGTTGTTGTATTCATCAACTTCCGCGTATGCAGTTCTTCTCACTATTTAGAGCTACCGAGTCTTCCCATAATCTCCTTCCCAGCCTCATCCAAATCCGGATACTTCCTCAAAGCGCGCACATCCATCCAAACATCTCTCGCTTCATCGTACCCATCATCATTCAACCTCAGACGTTCCTTCAACAGCTTTTTCCATTCCACATCCTCCTCCGTCCAACCCCACGAGGCCGAAACGTACTCATACCACACGGGATAGAACGCTGCATACTCCCAATCGAGGATTCCAGCTAAGCTACCATCTTCTTTCACCATGATATTGCCCAGGTTCAAGTCGCAGTGTGTAAGCACATATGGTTCGCCTTTGGGCAAACGACTTATCAGATTGTTTAAAGAATCCTCTGGGAATTCCCGCTCGCGGAGTGTCCGCCGTATCGCGTTGCATAAATCCAAGTAAGTGCTGAAGGGAGGAGTGTCCTGGTCTCCGCTAACCAGGATTAGCAGAACGGGTATGCATGATCCTCCGTTGACGGATTGTATAGCGGATGCAGTGAGCTTTTTCAATGCTTTCCGGGCCGCGACGACTTCGTCTGCAATGGTCGTCTTCTGGGTTTCAGACAGCGAAGGCCACGCTTGCTCCAGCGTTTGTCCCCGAATGCGTTCGACAAGCATGAAGTAGCGACCATCGCTATCAGTCCAGTCGCGTAGGAGCTTCGGCGCTGGGATATCCGGTTGCCCTTCCAGAAACCGAAGGACGTCTGCCTCGTTTCTTGTTCCGTCATCCGGGCGTTCTTTCAGAATCACATCGGAGCCGATCGACCACACGCCTCGTTTGCTTGCGCCGTAGAATAGCTTCACATGGCTTTCGTAGGAGCAACGATTTTGGTCTTCGGTTGTCCAGCCACACGCGATACATTTAGTAGGTGATTCTGCATTCATGGTGAAGAGAGATGGATGGGGCGAAGTAAGATTCGGGGGCTGTTAACTATGGGGGAGGTTGGAGGGGCGGTCGTCGTTAAAGATGTTCGCGTTACACAGCGCATTGACCGCCACTTGAAAGGGAGGAACCGTATCTTTACTTAGGAGGGAAGTATCGCTTGTGATGACATCGGTACAGGGTAGAATCTTGTAGTAGTTTGAAGCCGGCTATAATACAGCGTCTGATTGCCTACAGGAACATTGTGAGGTGCCCTCCGAGATTATCCCCGCACACTCAGGTTATGGACTTAAAATTATTGGCCTCTCTAGGGTCCAAAGACACTATATAATCACTGAACCAGCTGACCAGAGCAGGATTTGTGGTGCTTAAAATAGAACTTTTATCTAACGCCGCCAACAATCATAATAGGTAGATCGAGAGGAACCGTCTACACTTATTCCCATGTTAATTCAGAGTGATAGACTATGGTTTTGTCGGGACAGTAGGCTCCACACAAGGTACATGCACTGCATATGCTTGCGACCTCCAATTAAAGCACATTACCGTAACTTGTCAGCTGATGTGCCCAGGTCACTGCAGACTGGGGCAAGTTCAACCCCTCCTCCCCTCAGTTTCTCTCGCCCATCAGGATCACAACCATAATAATTGACATCACAATGAGTCACGCAAAAAGGATAATTCTCCGCATTCCAGAGAATAACATGGACCATCAGAACCTGCGGGAGTTTGTCGATTTCTACTTCATCAAATTCCCCACCGATGCAGCACTAGACCCCAGCCGCCATTTCGTTCACTACCAACCGCCGAGTGACTTCCCGCAATTGAATCCAAAGATCTATATTATAATCGATCTCGAGACACCGGAGTTCTCTGGGGAGCTTGACAAGGATTTCCCCCATGAGCTCTACGCGCCTCGTCGCGGTACTAATGGACTGTATGATTTCTCTCTGTTTGTAAGATATGTGTGTTTGGCACGTTGATTGATAGCTTTCCAGGGAGATGTATGCGTATCCAGAAGCTACGAGGAAAAGTCTGCTCTCAAAGATTCGAGAATATAGTGATGGCTTCTATCCTTGGGGACGAACTAAGCGGGCCCAAAGGGCCGAATTGAACTAGATCGCTGCAGGGTTCTAGTTAAACCGTGTCCCTGGTTGATTTATCCTAAGAACCGCCATTCTTTTTTCTAAGCGCTCTCTATGCTGATTTCATCGAGAGATATGTTATTATCTATCCTTGGAGGCATAAAGGATCAATCAAACCATGCTTTCTAATTTTCAACATGATTCGAGCACGTTTTAGTAGCATTCTCGCGCCACGCACGCGACAGAGTGCTTATCAATGAAATGCGACCAGACACCTGGCTTGTCTTACTCAATAGGAGAAGCACTCGACTCCCGGATGAACGGACGGAAACAAACACTGACTACAAAACGGACAGGATGGAGGTACAGGGTTGTGCAAAGTAAAAGCTTCTCTTCGGTTCTGCGCTATCTACAGAGTAACGGAGAGGAAATCAAATGGGACCAATCAGGCATAAATCTCCAGTGTCTGGGCCCACCTACAACCTATTCTTAGACTCGCGCTCGCAAGCTTCTTCAGTGAATTTCCTGGTACGTATTTAAGCTCCACACGGTCGATAATCTACCCCACTTGCGAGCCTCGTGGAGAATGGCTGGAGCCCGCTGCACAGGTGGCCTTACATAGACTAGCCGCCTAAAAGCAAAATTAGCGGATTCGACGATGCAACGCTGAGATTTTAGCGCACATATATCTGGTCCGTTGCATATCATCGGCGAGACCGGATATAATATTGTGATGTGAGTCATATAGCGATGTGCAGGGCGGTCTCGAGGTCTAAACAGGGACGGCTTCCCAGTCCTCCTTGCTCCTACCATCCGCCACCTCTTAATCATATTTCATGAGGATCCTCTCCAAGACAGAATAGAAAACATCATTCCGACAAATCGCCAACTTGCCTCACCATCGCCATGACCAATCTAAAGGAACAACCCTTCCGCTCTGAGCGGCTCATTTACCGCGCAATCGAAGACACCGATGACGATAGAGAATTCTTCCACAGGCACACCAACGAAACCGCAATGCATCTGCAAGCCAGCACAATTCTACCTCGGCCGCGGTCATCAAAGGTGTCGAATGAGTTCCTCGCTCTTCAACATGGGCGGTTGCTGGCTGTGATGATTTGTCTTCCCCGAGAGGAACCTGAGGCAGAACCAGTAGGACAAGAAAATCAGGAAGCGCTCAGCAAGGAGGAAATAGTGAACAAAAAGCAACCCACCTGGAAATCCGCGATCCCAATCGGCCGTGTTTCTCTCCAAAACCCGCTCGGCGAATTAACGGCGCACCACCGAAATGCCGTGCTGGGTATCTCGTTGATCGAGTCTGCGCGCGGCAAGGGTTATGGTCGCGAAGCACTGAATTGGGTACTGGATTGGGCGTTTGAGATTGCGGGACTGCATCGCGTGTCACTTGATGCGCTTGCGTCTAACGAGGGGGCGATTGGGCTCTATAAGAGCGTTGGCTTTGTCGAGGAGGGGAGGCAACGCGAAGCCGTTTGGCGGTTTCGGAAGTGGGATGATATCCTCGAGATGGGGATTCTGGAGCACGAGTGGGCGAGGTTAAGGGGGAAGGAGGAGTGATTGAAAGGGATCGGTTGTACGTGGTTACTCAGGAAGGGTCTGTCCTGTTGTATGCAGGTCGCTGTAACTGTTTAACCATGTTAGCAGGACTGTCAGGGACGCTTTTCTAGGTATGGTGCAGGTAAGAACTTATTCGAATGTGCGTGGAGTTGGTTTGGTTGGATGCGCGCATGGATCTGTTGTGTTAGTCGTCAGCCTCGCTGGAATAGAAGTGCTACACCCACGGCGAATTTGCACAGAGGGGGCGGTCTATTGTGTACCTGATTCCAAGGCCCCGTTACAATATCCAATGCGTGTATCAAAGCATCGCGCACAGAGGCAGTGGGGCTGCAGCTTCCCATGCGGGATATAAACCATTTTATAGTATGGACCAATCCACAGCCAGCCACGCAGCAGTGGGGCCTTATCGTAATGCACCGACCGATCCATATACGCTCTAAGCCAACAGAAGCATATCATTATGTTCAATTCTCACTATACCCGGAATTACAGAGCATAACATAGACAAAACTCCATAAACCAGGCGACATGCTCCACTTTCACCTCGCCAACCGCCTTCACTTTGTACGCCTCCAACACTTCACCCTTCCTACTCGTCCCCACCGGCCAAACAGGTATATATGTCTGGCGGAAGTCAACGTCTTGGTAGTAAATTGTCTGCCTTCAAGACCAACACGAATCGCGGCATGGCGTTTCCTACCCATTACTACAAATTCAAAAGAAACACTCATAGAGCAAACAACAGACTGACAAACCCAGTCAGACCCAGAATCCACACACTACCAACCCCTCTCGGAGCCCCATCCTCAACACCCGCAACACTCCCCCTCACAAACCCTAGCGTGGCATTCCAATCCGGCGTCTCCCTTCCCAGAAGCAACTGATCCGAGCGCTCACTATCAATCTTCCCAGAGAAGATCAGTTCAACACGGCCCACAATCTCCAAGTCGCGCGCGCGCAGCGCAGAAAAGGCACTCGAGATCTGGACCTGCGCCATCTGTTCATCAAACGACCCCGAAATCGCAGTGTCGGGCGCCGTAGTGTTGGTAATCCAGTCATAGACGAGATCATTATCGATGTCGATCGGTCTGATGAGCGACCCCTTGTAGAGGACATCGTCGGTACGCTCCCAGCCACTACACACGCCGGAGACGTTGAAAACGAACTCCTGATTCCACAAGACGAAATTTGGGGGCGCGTCGCCGTTGAATCGGTACCCAGTATTCGCGGTACTACTACCACCTGAACTGCTGCTGCCGCTCGTGTTTGTCGATGCCGCCGTCGTCATGTTGAGTTTGAACCGAGGTCCGTCATCCCCACTACACCTCTCCCCGTTAGCAAGTCCTCCGAACCCTTTGTAGGATGGTTAAAATAACTTTCGCGTGCCGCTTTCGGCCGCGCGCGCGAAGCAATTGAACAAGAGTCTGTACATACCCCATTTCCGACGCAATACTGAACGCCTCATCGTTGGTATAATTATTGTTCCCCGACCCGAACAACTGGTACGGCATCGGCCAGACCTCGATGTCGAGAAAGAAAGGATTGATGTGCGGCGCCGATGCGGGCGGAGGCTTCTTGAACCCGGCCATGGCGTTCATGGTGACATCGAATGTGCGGTTCTCGTGTTCGTCGCAGAGATACTCGTCGGTCTCGTGTGAGTAACGTGCTGGTGGGTTGTACTCCGGGTGGACGCGGATAATCAGGGTACCGTTGTAGTAGCTACGCGTGTGCCATCAATCAATCAGTCGTGACTTCTTCTGTTACGGTTTTGCCCGTACTAGCGTCTTTTTTGGTGTTTGACTCACGAGCCGATTTCGTTATAGTATTCGTATATTAATCCGGTGACGTTGTCAGGGCGGAGAGCGTCGTCCGGGTCGTAGGGGCTTATGCGGGCGATTGCTGGCACGGCGAGCGCTGCGAGCGCAAAGAACCTTAGCCTGCACATCCTCACAGAGGCTCGAAAACGGATTGCCCGATGCGACCGTCAACGCTGCTGCTTTGCGGGGGGAAGGCAGTGGCATTTAAAACACGGCTATGGGTGCTGCCAAGCATGAATACGAGCTGCTCGCCTTAGTATTGCCTTGTTGGGAAGTTGAACCATTCTGACACGCAGGGGTGCTATAGAAGCTCGATCCGATTGGAGGGCTTTCCACTTGGTGGATGCAACATAAGCTCTTCATGTCTGTGCAAAGCCTCGCCCACGAGGCTTAAGCTATTTGTGACACCAACAATGCAGGCCTCCTCCACCATAGCAAATATCTAGTGATTTTCTCCAGATGATTAGCAACTAATTATAGCACTGTGCAGGCTTGTAAATAGGCGTTCTCCCGGAGCATAGCTCTGATCTTTCTTCAGCTCTGAGAACATAGCCCTATGTAACCATTTATCCCCTGACACGTGACCCACCGTCCTTGAGAGTAGTGCGCCCTACAACTCCCTCTCCAGCCTCACAACCTCGCCAATCGGCGCTAGAATCTGCTCGCTAATGCTCTCAATCTTAACAACCCCCAACGGCCGGCGTCCTCGTTCACTCCCATACCCAAAATACCGCTGAATAACCGCCTTCACCCCGACAACCCCGACCTTCCCCAGCGCCCAATCCGCCTCGCTCAGCCTCGCCTGGAGCGCCTGTGCATCTTTCAAATCCCCCTCCTCGTACAACTTGAGTAGCCCAACATGCACCTTAGGCGCGATATTCGCCAGCGCCGCGATAATCCCATGCGAGCCCGCGACAAGCGCGGGGAGGAAGAAATCCGATTTGCCACCGAAGACTGCGAAGCCGTCGCGTCGTGATGATGATGATATTGTCATTGATGATGAGCGCTGCGAGAGCGTTGATGTGATCCGATGCAATTTCCCGACGTTCCCGCAGGTCAGCTTGCAGCCGACGATGTTGGGCGTTGTCTGGGCGAGGTGGATGATACTGTCGCTGCTGATGTCGATTCCGCTGGTTACGCCGGGGAAGTTGTAGATTAGGACTGGGAGCGGGGATTCGGTTGCGACTTTTAGGATTTATTAGTATATATAGTTTTCGGGCCACGAGATGAATAGAGGAGGAAGGGAAAACGAACATCATGCAAGAATCCCTCGATAACTGGAACGAAGACGAGCGGCAATGGCAAGTCCAAGTGGAGAAAACCGACTCCGGTAAGGTTTTTACAGACAAGGCTCATACCCTGATCAATGCAAGTGGTGTTCTCAAGTACGATCCCGAGACCCAATCTCTATGTGCATAGCTTTGCTAACAGAGCTCTGTTTTCTAGCAAATGGAAGTGGCCTGCCATCCCCAACCGCGAAGCATTCCAAGGCCCTATGCTGCACAGCGCAAACTGGGATGACAGCATCAAGCTCGAGGGCAAGCGCGTCGGCGTGATCGGTTCCGGTTCCTCGGCTGTCCAGATCGTTCCCAACATACAGCCGCTCATTTCATCGCTCAAGTGCTTTATCCGGAGCCAATCTTGGGTTACTGCTAGCTTTGAACAGCGGTTCGCCGGTAAGGGAGGGACGAATTTCAAATGTAAGCAGCCCTCTCGCCTAACTGCCCCTCGGTAAACATTCTAACCAGGTTATTGGGAAACAGAAAACGAGAAGCAAAAGGAGATCTTACGGACAGATCCAGCAAATTATCTGGCGTATCGCAAGAAGATTGAATCGGAGCTCAACTCGCGGTTCCGCTTTATCCTAAACGGCTCTCGGGAACAGGCTGAAGCAAGAGCAGTCAGTGGCCACCCACATATAAAATGCCAATCACGACTGTTACTGACTCTGTTCTCAACAGGTCGCCGAACGTGACACGCGCACCCGTCTCGCCAAAAAGCCCGAAATCGCCGACCTGATCGTGCCTACAAATTTCGCCGTCGGCTGTCGCCGTCCCACACCTGGAGCTGGATACCTCGAAGCGCTATGCGAAGACAACGTGTCCGTCGTTTCATCGAGCATCGAAGGGTTTACTTCCAAGGGCATTCGAACGGCCGACGGTGTCGAGCACGAGTTCGACGTGATTGTCTACGCCACCGGGTTCGACGTCAGCTGGAAACCCTCGTACCCGACGATCGGCCGTGAAGGTCGCAGTCTCAGTAAGGACTGGGCGAATATGCCAAATACCTATCTGTCTATCACTGTGCCGCATTTTCCCAACTATCTCAGTATGTCCTCTTCCATATATTGCAAGCTGAAGGTCGCAAGTCTAATCAAATACCAGTCTTCAACGGACCCTACGGGCCCTACGGGCCCTACGGCCACGGCAGCTTCCTTCCCATAACAGAAACCCTATCAAAACACTTCCTCCTCATGCTGAGTAAGATGTCTGAAGAAGGCGTCACAACCTTCGACGTCAAAGAAGCGGCCGTTGCCGACTTCGCGCAGCACCACCGTCTCTTCCTGCCCCGCACAGCGTGATCATCCCCCTGCCGATCCTGGTTCAAGCAGGGGAAAGTCGACGGCGAGATTATTATGTGGCCCGGGTCAAGGATTCATTTCTTCGAGACGATGAAGCAGCCGCGGTGGGAGGATTATAACTTGACCTATACCACTGAGAACCGCTTCGGGTATCTGGGCAATGGGTTTGCGGCGCGTGAGAATGATGGCAGGGATTTGACGTGGTATCTGGGGCTTATGGATGGACAGGACGTGCAGCCAGTGTTGGCGGATGAAGATTTTGCGGATTTCATGGTGCAGTGATTTGTGCCTTCACATGATGTTTATTGTTGCTGTAGTTTATCCTCTTTTATCCATGCAACCCCGGTTAATATAACAGACCAGTACTCCGTATAAGCACGCAGCATCATAGACCAGAGCATAGTAACTCCATACTCCAGAACCTCGTAAGCCACATGCGATATGCTTTGACATCAGGAACCTCCGGAGATCCTTCCCAAGCGCCGATTTCCCCTCTAGTTATGCTCCCGCCACCTACACGCTCTTCTCCATGACGTGGTCACATGGTCGAGGGGTTCCTATACACTAAGGTATCTATCTTTTCGATTTCTTCAATCTTGTTTTCGTTCTTAGGTTATTCTGCTTTCTTTTCTCGTCCTAGCCAGTCTTTACTACTTAGTAAGAAACTCCCACGTAGCCAACGCATGCGTCTTGGTAACATGGTTAAACTCCTCAACAGAGGCAGACTCATTGACCGAGGCCATGGTCAGAGGGCTACAACCGTATACATACGCCGGTACGCCCGCATAGCGATAATGCTTGCAATCAGTCGCACCCATCGACGGCGTCGGAACAGGAGAGGGTCCACCTGCAAGAAGCGCACTATTTTTCAAACACTCGACCATCGCGTAATTCAGTGGTGAGAAGCTGCTTGGATTGCTCGCGGCTTCTTGCTTCTTTAGCGTGATTGTTGCATCTGAGTACCGTTGCGCTATTGAATCGAGAACGGATAGAACTTCTTCGGCAGTTAAACCAACGGGTAACCGGATGTCCAGCTCGAACTCACAAGTGTCGGGTATCATGTTCACTTTTGTACCGCCCTTGATAGTCCCGATATTCACCGTCGGCTTTGCGATGATGGTAGATGTTCCGGGGCCCATGGCAGTATCGATAGCAGCCAATGTCTCCGGGTTGGTCAAGTGGATGGCGATCTCAGGTGGCGCATTGACCTGCATCGACTCGACCGCTTCAATCACCTCGGCGAAGTAACCTGTCGCTGTACGAATCGCGCCCTTGCTATATATGACTCGGTCAACATACGACAATAGATACAGCTGAGTGCAATCAATGACAAACCTCAGATTCAAATAAGCCCCATGCGCGCCCTTCGTCCTCACGCTCCCAGAAAGCCTCAGCGTCCCCTTCTCCGAAAACCGAATCGTCTTCCCCGTCGGCTCGGTACTCAGCATAACATCGCCTCCCCAGCGTTCTCGATCCTGCTTGATCAGATACTGCGTTCCCCAGCGGCCACCGGTCTCCTCATCAGAAACCGCGCAGAACGCAACACTCCCACTCAAATACTCTTTCCGCTCGTACAAGAATGCATACGCGATAACCAGCGACGCAGTCCCGGATTTCATATCGACAACACCGCGCCCGTGGATGCGGCCATTCTCGTCAACGTCCCCTGAGTATGGGTCTCGCGTCCATCCTGTCCTGTCGGAGTTAACCGGGAATGCATCGATGTGGCCGTTGAGCACGACGCGAGGACCGGGGCCTTTGCCTCCGGTGAATTCGCTGACAATATTGGGGCTTCCCGCTTGGGGCTCAATGATCTCATATGGGATGTTTTTGCTCGTTAGGTATGCGGTTAGGACTGCGGCTGCAGCTTCGGTGTTTCCTGGTGGGTTTGGAGAGGGGGCTTGGACGAAGGATTGCAGGAGGCGGAGCTGCTTTGCCTGGTCGGCGTCTAGGGCTTGGATCAGGGCTTTCTTGTCGTCCATTGTCCTGATTTTCTAAGGATATAAGAAGGGGCCGTAGAGAGGTTTTTTTTTTTTTTTTTTTTTTTGGATTATATTATTTGAACAGAGGAGTCTGAAGTAGTTCTTCTGTTGTGGCAGATCGTTGTCTGTGAGTCATCAACCACCAGCACGTCATACGCACCCTAGCTTATCATTCCATCTTACTCCAACTTCAAGTGTCAAATTGGGGTCCTAATTCAATCTTCCTTCATATCGACAACGAGGAGTCTTGGCTTTGAAGAATGCGGGGGACCCCCGGTCCGTTGTTCAATGCCTTGTCGCCTGAGTTCCAGCTGACGTTGATATGTCAGGATACCCAACTAGTAGCCAGTCAACCCACGCCAACTATAAATTGGGTGCAAGAATTCATATTCATAGGACGAGCCATATATGTTTCGTCTATTGGCTTTCCTGTCTTTGTGGCTCACTGAGCGAAGAACAAAAGACAGACCAAGCAGCACCTCAACTTGGTCACTCCTTCCTCATCCCTTCATGTGTTGTTGTAAGAGGAAAGAACGACCGGGAGTCCTGTGCTTAGTGCTCCCTGGCGTGCCTTCCAAAAACAGAATAGGAAGGACTACCCGCCAGCATGGGCACCGGTCGTTCCTACTTTGTATATCAAACTAACTTAGTGAGGCAGGCGCGACCAGGCATGTGCTTTCCTTCTTTAGAAAAGAAAGGAGCCAGCAGCGCACTCATTCTCGTCCCTTTCTCCTATACTTGACAGCTTAGTTAGAATAGAAAAAAGCGACCAATAGCCGTACTTATTTAAAGTGAACTCGGAAGAACCGACCACCAAGGCACAGTAGTTCCTCCCTCTTGTGCAACTTTAATCCATGAGGAAAGGGGCGACTTCTCCCACCCAACTCCTGAGCTACAGATGTACTTGTCTAAAACATAGCCTAAATTAGCAGGCAACACTCAGGCCGGGTCATAGGCCAGTCCGTCATTTTATACCAGATGTATCAGACAAGAAAGGGAACGACCAAAATGTACAACCTCCGAGGGTTTGAGGATATAGCTAGGGATGTCCCCAAGAGAAATACGGTTTCCCTGTCGTTCTCCTGCATAGCAAATAGTAACAGGTTATCTCAAATAGCCCTAAGTAGCTTCAGGGCTCGCAATTCAGTGCGTGCGCTTATCCTGCTGCCGCGTCCACTCTTACCTGAGCATGAGTAAGTCTGTTTTATCACACTGTCTCTATATTAATGTCATAATCTATTCACGAGTGTGCATTAAATGTGGAAGAATGTTCGGATATTCCCGCAAAAATTGAACTTGGCTTGAAGGACCCTAGTATGAGAGACTGGTGTGTTCCCTGTTTCCCGTTTCCCTCGGAAAACTTCTATCCTGGCATGGTCCATCTCGAAGATAGTCTGCCATATCTCTCAACATATCTCCCTGATCATTTGATGTTGTTCAAAACCAGCTATCAACCAGTGGACATGTAGTGGACTCCCGGGCCGGGTGGTGGAGGTGGATCCTGATAATGGTGGACTATTGTGGAGGCGGGTCCCCGTACAGTAGACGTGACCATTCGGGGCTGTTAGGAACTTTGATGAGAACATGGCACAGTATGATAAGACTCCGGGTCAGCACCTGATACAGCCTCGTTTGATCTTGGTGAGCTTTCCCCGCGTTTACGAGTGCGCTTGTAACTTTGATTCTGCCGGGAAGCCGGAGGGACTTCTCTACACCTGCGTGTCTTCTGGTTTATGCCATGTTGCTAGCTGACGTATTTGTATGATAGGATATAGGCCAGTCTTATTGGCGTCAGGGGTTCTTTGTTTTCTCATTCTTGCCATTCATCCATGCTTTATCAGACGTGAAACTGAAGCCGGAGATAAGGTAAAAAAGCATGCTTGATGTAGCGCAGTTCTAATTGACTTCGAACTAAATGAGTGGGTTTACCAAAGTTTTACTAGCCATGACCTTGACTTACCCCGAATATTACACCCTCCCAGATATCTGATCTCACAGGATCCGTGAGATAAGGCCGTCAACCGTAGTCTACCTACCAAGCATGGCGGTAGACATTTATAGACTTCGCATTCCGGCCCCCTGCTCTCCTTTTTCCCATCCCATCCTGCCTCAACCATCTCCACTTAACCCTTCCTGTCTTGCAAAATGGCAAAGTCTTCCGAGGCCGGCAACACGGCAGATGTCGACATCGACACTGCCAGTATGGACGCTACCAATGTCGATGTCGCCAAGGGCCAGGTTGCCTTTGAGGACAAGGGCGTCGATCCCGCTCTCAGACTGACCGGCGGCGTTGTCGTCGAGTTCACGCCCGAAGAGGAGAAGAGTGTGCTGAAGAATATCGACTGGCACATGCTGCCGCTGCTGTGTTGGGTCTATATGATCCAGTTCGCCGACAAGATGACTCTCAAGTATGCCTCGCTTATGGGAATTCAGAAGGACACGAACCTTGTGGGCAATCAGTACAGCTGGGTGTCGAGTATCTTTTACGCGGGCTACCTTGCTTGGGAGTATGGTCCTCCTACTTCTTTCTAACTACACCATGAGCTGAGTTGACAGAATGAGTATAGATTTCCCACAACATACCTCTTCCGCCGTCTCCCCGTCGGCAAATACACCGCGATCAAAATCTTCTGCTGGGGCATCGCACTCTCCTGCCACACCGCAACAACCAACTACGCGGGCCTTCTCGTCTGCCGCTTCTTCCTCGGCGCCTTCGAAGCAACCGTGACACCCGCCTTTGTCCTCATCACCTCGATGTGGTTCCGCAAAGGCGAGCAGGGCCGCCGCATGGGCTACTGGCTCTCCTGCAACGGCGTCGCTCTAATCCTCATGGCCTTTATCGGCTACGGCTTGTCCGCTGTCACAGCCGCGCACCTGGCGCCCTGACGGATCCCGTTCCTCCTCCTGGGCCTCATCACCGTCGCGACGGGCGTCGTGTACTTCTGGTTCCTCCCGGATAACCAGACGAACGCAAAGTTCCTGGACGAGCGCGAGAGGCTCATCGCCGTCGAGCGCATCCGCGACAACTTCCAGGGCATCGGCAGCCAGTTGTGGAAGTGGGCGCAGTTCCGTGAAGCGTTCCGCGACCCGCGGACGTACCTGTACGTGCTGTTCTCGGCGCTGATGAACATCCCCAATGGCGGGATCACGACGTTCGGGTCGCTGGTGGTGAAATCGTTCGGATTCAGCGACCGCACCGCGCTCCTTCTCGACGGGCCCTCGGGCGCTTTCGATATTGCGGGCAAGCTCCTCTTCACGTACCTGTCGGATAAGCTCCTCGACCGCACCTCCATGGCCTTTGTCGCGATCCTCATCGCCATGCTCGGCAGCGTGCTCATGATCGTGGTCCCGCAGGATATCAAGCCCGTGCTGCTGATTGGGTACTATATGATCTCCGTGGCGGGGGCCTCGTGGGGTCTCGTTATGACGGCCATCTCGAACAACACGCTCAGCTACACGAAGAAGGTCACCGTGAACGGGCTGCAGATCCTCGCGTATGCCGCGGGCAACTGGATCGGCCCGCAGACGTTCCGCGCCGACGATGCGCCGGAGTATCGGCGCGGGAAGACGCTGGTCGCGATCATGTATGGGCTTGCGGGCGGGGTGCTGATTGTGATTCGGCTGGTGAATATGAGGGAGAATGCGTGGAGGGATCGGCTGCAGGCGGCCGATGGGCTGGATTTGGAGGATGAAGAGGTCAAGGCGGAGATTGAGCGGAGGAAGTTCATGGACCTGACGGATTTCGAGCAGCCACATTTTCGGTATATTCTGTAGATTTCCCCCGGGGTTGCATTGATGCTCAACGGTGCTTGGTTTGTTTCCAGTAGCCAGTGATGATGAGAAAACCTCAACTAGCACTGCACACTCTCCACAGTCAGCTAATTCAAGTTGGTCCTCTCGATCTAAATGTACAAAACAAATACATTTGTTGCATATACTCAGTTAGAATTAATTCGCACAATTGCACCCTATTATAATTTCGAACTTCTATTTCCTGTTGAACAATGACATGCGCACAGGGCAAGAAAACCTTTCGTATATGTTTCTGCTTTCAAGAACTTAAGAGGATCGCAATTAATCCACTTTCAACCCGACATTTTTTTTATAGTTCCAGGCACGCACTGCAGGCTCTAAGCAACCAGGGACCGAAATATAGCTCTCCTGTTGGAGCAAGCTTTCAGGAGCTGAAACCTGGTTAAGATCTAGTTGAGATCTAGCCCCGATAGGGCGCTGATAAACTTGTTGTAACCGGACTCTAGACAGCTTAGTGATTGCTATAAGGTAGTGACAAGGATTTCATTGGAGGAGATATAGTTCAATATACGGACGATAGTCATCATTATCGTTGCACAAATATTCAGGTCCCGATTAGTGATGGCTCCAGATCGCTTGGAAATCTGACCGGAATGACTGGTCGGGGATCGATCGTCAGCGTGGGAGGATCCGAGCTCACCTTCGAGGCCAAAGGTCGAGGTCGAGTCCTTTGTTTCTTTGCAGAGTGGCGTGCTGCCTGAAAACAACAATCTGGAATCAAAGACATACAGCAGATAAAAGCAAACGGATGTTTCCACTCCCTGAAAGAACAAAGCGAACCATTATTGTAACAAAGTGGGCTGAATGAACGGGCCGCGAAGATCTCCCCATCGTTCATCCCCAGGGTCCTCACTCCTCACGCCTCTTTCCACCGTATAAATGTCAGATGCCCCTTGACGTGCTCAATCCCCCCAGAGTCTCACTGGCACTTCCAGAGTGTCCGTGCTGGGTCCTCTGCCGCAGTTCATCAATATCTAGAGTGATTATCTAATATATCCGTCATCGTTCTCGAACTCTGCGTTCTCCAACTTTCATCTTTCTCCAAATCCAAGTCGTCCTCATGGCTACCTCCAATGACCTTCGGGGCTGGGTGATGAGCGCCGTTTCTGGTGCTGGTGAGTATTCTGAATCCTGGAATCAATGCGCACTCAAACTAACCTTTCCAGCCTGCGTCCTGGGGTCGTCTGTCATCTGCGTCGATCTTCTCGTCCGCCGCTTTTCCCCGCGAAGCGACTTTCAAATCGCTCACAGCAATGTCTTTTTATCAGCTTCTCTCTGCCTCAGTGCAGGCGTAATTGTAAGGCAACAATGTTTTTTTTTTTTTTCTCCTGCGGCGTTTTTTGCCTTGCATAGCTGACGTGTCTAGTTATTCACCTCGCTGTACAGCATGCTCCCCACTGCCCGTGAGTACCTCGAGAAAGCGGGCTGGTCGCCTTCTCGCTCCTCCTACGCACTCGTCGGTCTATTTATCGCCGGCGTTGTCGGCATCCGAGCTCTCTCTGCCCTTTTACACAAATTCTTACCGTCCCATGTCGTGGATTGTGCGCATAGCCATGGCCAACCGCCACCTCGCGACGCCGATCTCGAGCGCGGTACAACACACAGCCATCCGGCTCCCCGCAGACCCAATCAATTCTCCGAGCGAACTCCTCTCCTATCTCGATCGCACAAATCCACACCGGCAGTCACCGGATCACAGATGGCGGAGCGTCATTTGGATGGGGTTGCCCGCGGAGGTCCAGAACCCTGGCGGGTCCGCCTCGGACGCCGCTTGAGCAGTTTTATTGGGGCTCCCAAGTCGCACTGCGATGAGAACGGGCCCTGCTATGGTTTCTCGCAGGCATGTGGTGATGAATGTTCAAAGATCCTGGTCAGGCCAGCGATTACAGCAGACGATGCCTCGGACTCGGACCTCCATGCTCATGACCACTCGAATGATCTTTCCAGCTTGTCGTCACAGACGGATGTGGTAGACAGGCCTCACTCGTCCCACTCTGAGCCGGAGGAACAGATCAAACCTCCACCTACTACAGGCTCGCAACACCACCATCACGTACCTCAGAATGCCTTCCTGTCGATCGGGCTGCAAACATCCGTCGCTATCGCGCTGCACAAGCTACCCGAAGGCTTCATCACATATGCCACTAATCACGCGAGCCCGACACTCGGGATGACCGTCTTCCTAGCCCTCTTCATCCACAACATCAGCGAAGGCTTCGCCATGGCGCTCCCGCTCTACCTCGCCATAAACTCTCGCGGCTGGGCAATGTTCTGGTCGAGTCTCCTCGGTGGAATCAGCCAACCGGCTGGTGCAGGGCTAGCAGCGCTGTGGATCTGGGGAGCCCGGAAAGCAGGAAGTGGAGCAGGCGACGGCCAGAATGAGACGTCATGGGCAGTCTACGGGTGCATGTTTGCGGTGACTGCTGGCGTGATGACATCTGTCGGTCTGCAGCTGTTCACCGAGGGCTTAGTCTTGACGCATCAGCGGAATATGGCGATTGGGTTTGCCATTGGGGGGATGGGCCTTATGGGTCTGAGTTTTGCCTTAACGACTTGAGTCGGTGGGACGGCGTTAGAAGTTGCTTTTCTTCTTTGGTCGTTTTATATTTTCTCTTTTTTTTAATGCTGGATTGGATTTGGAAAGACATGCGCATCCGCTTGGTGCATATTGCTCTGGAGTTCTCCCTAGGATTAGACTTGGCAACGAGTGACGATACTACTCATGAATAGACAACTTGTATGACCCAGTCAAATGGTATATATAGCTTACTCTTGGGCTAATTTGGATTCTTGGAAGATGATAATAGTAATTTGTATATTGAAGCGCTTTTTATATGTGCAAGCAAACGCCAACGCCTATGCATTTGGTATAAAATAACATGGATGATATGGGCGGCTATGAGCCCTTTGCAGCAGCCTCTCGCTCTCTCTTGCGAGCCAAATACCGCTCGCGCGCGCTTAAAACCTCCGTAGTCGATTTCTGACTGCGGTTGCGCTCGGCAATCTCCTTCTGCTTGGCTGCTTCGGCTTCCTCGCGTTGCCGCTCTTGCTCCTCCAACTGTGCAGCGATCATCTCTGTTTGACGAGCACGCTGGCCAGCGCGTCCACCCGCTTGTACAGGGCGGGGCCTGGCCGTAGAAGGACCAGCACCAGTTCTCGCCGCAGCAGGCGCAGCAGTCTTGGGCTTCGGCGCGACGTTCAATCCCGCCGACAGCAACTGCCTCTTGTCAACAACCTGCCCATCATCATTGACAGCGATGTGGGCACCCCGCGCATTCAACTCCGCCGCCATCTGCGTCTCCGTCTTCTCTTCTTCCGCCGTAGGCGTCGACCCATCCCCGTCAGCACCCTCTTTCACCTTCTTTGCCGCCTCATCCGCAGCCTTCATGGCAGCTTCATGCTGCTCTTCGCCCCTGCTCAGCAAATCCCGATAGAAGCCCACCATCCCAGACCCACCGTTCTTCCTCCGCCGCTCCTCCTCGGCCTCCTCCTGCGCCTTCTCCTCCTCCTCAACCCGCCTCAACTCCGCCTGCTGCGCCTTATACGCCGAGGTCACAAACTTCTCCTTATCGGCGAACTCGTCGCCCTCGGCTTCGCGCTCCTTGGCGAGCAATCGGTCGCGCGCGCGCATCTGGTCTCGTTTCCGGATCTCCGCGCTTCGGAGGAGTGACTGCATGTAGCGCGGCACGCCATCGCCGCCTTCTTCTCCTTCTCCATCGCCGGCTTTTTTCTTCGCGGGCTTCGCGTGGAGACTCTCGTAGACGGCGTCGTAGGAGTATATCGAGGGGTCGAGGTCTTGGGCTTCGGAAGCGTGCTTCTTGCTGCTGTGCATGGCAGAGAGGTTCGTGTATTCGCGGCTCGAGGGCGCGCTGTTCAGGCCGTATTTTGTTCCTCCCTTCCCAATTCCTAATGGCTCAGTCTGCCCATCCTTATCCCCATTCTTTAGCCTCTGTCCAGCTTCCTCTTCCTCACCATCATCTGCAAATATCGATGCCTTGCTCAACGGCTTAATCTTCGGTTTTGCCCCCTGGCCCAGCGGAACAATCTTGCGTTTCGTCGGGCGCGCATTGTCGGGATCAGCGTTCATCCCCGACACACCACTGGGAGCTTCATCAATCCCTCCTAGCGTCAAAACTTGCGTCTCATTCGCTGCGCCGCGGCCGCCGCGCTCGTCATCGTCGTCATCAGAGTCCGCGTCGAAAACACCCTTCTTGCGCTTCTGGCTTGTTGTGCTTGCGCGGCCTGCGAGCGGGTTGGGTTTCAGCGGGTTGGGTTTCTTGGTGAGGTTAAAGGGCATTGTCTCTTTTGTGTATCGGCTGTATAGAATCTAGAAAACCGAGGTGGTACTCTCGCCGTCGCGATCGTTTGTCGTCAATAACTTGATGCCCCACGTGATCTCAATCTTATCAGCACGTGACTATCCTTCTCCGCAACAGCTTGGCTCTCCTCCGTCAACAAACCGCACCAGCTCCGCTCCGCCCTGACCTACCCACCCCTAATACCTAATACCCAATCAACCCCCCCCCCTCGATACCACAAACGAGGAACCGCCAAAATGTCCTACTACTTCACAATCCTCTCCCCGACCGACGCGCCCCTGTTCAACATCGCCTTCGGCACATCAAAATCCGGCGGCGATGGGATCGCCCGATTCCGCTTCCCCGAAGCATCGCAGAACACGTACATGACACAATTCATCATCAATTCGTCGCTGGATATGCTCGAGGAGGCGCAGTGGATGAGTGGGAATATGTAAGCCTTCCTAGTTCGTTTCATTGGGCTTTGTTTCAGGACGGGGCGGCTAATGGGTTGGTTCTGCTACAGGTACCTAAAACACATCGACACATACCCGCCCGCGGCGGCGTACATCTCAGCCTTCCTCACGCCCTCCGGCACACGCTTCGTGCTCCTCCACCAGCCGCCGCAGCCGAATATCCCCGCCAGTGCGACGACATCCGGCGCCGCGGGGAGCATGTCAATGAGTCTGAGCGCGAGCACGTCCTCGTCAACGGGGGGCGGATTATTCGGCGGGTCTGGGTCCAGCGGCCGGACGTCGAGCAGCTCGATCGCGGCGAACCCCACGGCGCCGCAGACGGAGGAGGCGGTCAGGCAGTTTATGAGCGAGGTGTACGAGGGGTATGTCAAGACGGTGATGAGTCCGTTTTATCGGCGCGGGATGGAGATCAAGAGTCCGGTGTTTAGGGGGAAGGTTTCCGCTGCGGGGAGGAAGTGGTTATAATACGTGATTCTCTTCTCTTTTCTTCGGGGTGGGCTCTTTTAGAATGGGTTATTTGTTGTTATGGGTTTATGGCAAGGCGTTTTGGGTGTTTACCATGATAGACTGTTATAGTTTGGCAGAAGCAAAAAATGGCTTTTCATACGAGAGCAGAAATTAACACGCTAATTGCCAGAGTTTTTAATCAATTGCCCAAAACAGAAGGTCGGGTCCAATCCAAGCAACAACCCAATCAATGGTCAGGATGTCATCTGGGGAGCCAGCTTCTTCACAGTGACAGCCTTGAAGTTTTCGACAGCATGTACGACGTCGTCCACCTTGGCTACAGCGCCAAAGATTCCTCCCTCCATCTTCACCGACTCGACGGTGTTCACGTGGAGCGCGGGCTCGGCGGCGGCGGAGCCATCATCCAGAAGCACACAATCAAATCCTCGGTCGTTAGCTTCGCGCATCGTCGTGCTCACGCAAACATCTGTTGTCACGCCTGCGATAACAATGTTCTTGACGCCTTTGTTGCGGAGGAGGAGCTCAAAGTCGGTGTGTGCGAATGCGCCTCGGCCTGGCTTGTCGATCACCGGCTCACCGGGAAGAGGGTACAGTTCGTCAACGGTGTCGTGGCCGAGTTCGCCGCGGATTAGAAGGCGGCCGAGAGGGCCTTGGGAGCCAATTCCGAAGCCCGATTGGTTGTTTCGGGAGCGGTAGGCTTCTCGGCTGGAGAGGGTTGAGAGATCAGGTCGATGGCCTAGTTCGTTAGCCGAAGGGATCTGAGTCGCTAGACGGAAGCACTACCTTCGCGTGTGTGGTAAATAGGGAATCCCGCGGACCGGAATGTGTTTAGCAAACGTTGGAGCTTTGGGATCAGTGCCTGCGCGGCTGAAATGTCGTAGCCTTGATAGTCCATGTACCCACCCGGCGCGCAGACTGTAGCCGGTTAGTCAACGTTCGTTGAACTATGTTACGGAGAACTAACAATCCTTTTGCATATCGATTATGACCAACGCGGTCGTGTAAGGCGTAAGGGTAGCATCGTGCGGCCAGTCATATGGAACAGCAGCAATCTGCCCCTTACGGACTTTGTGATGCGGAACCTGGCGGGGCTTCTCAATAATCGGGCCATGGTTGTGAGTAGGGTTCATGACGGTCAGCGTCCAGATGCCAGGAGTTCCAGCTGCAACTAGCATAAACGGACAGTCCATCAAGCGCGAAGTTCGCCTCCGCTTCCTCGTCTCCTCGGTGAGCCCATTGCGAGGACGGTAGTGCCCACCTCGATCGCATCGAAGCCAGACCTTGGCCGTTCGCCCGGGCTTCTTCTCGGTGGGTGTGCTGGATGACTTGACCACTACATTGTATCCGTGGGTCTTGGCATGCGCTTGCACTGAAGCGAGGAGCGATGTTCTGATGAGTGTCAGTGGCTGGTACCGGGATGAGACGAAATTATCTTACTTGTCAGGAAACGTCCCTTCCGGTGGCGGAAGAAGCTGCATTGACATGTCCGGGATGTCCGTGAGATCGCTCGGCGCATCGAGATTTAGATCTGTCGGGTCCGCCATGGCGTTGTTGCCTGGGGCGAGCTTCAGCGCTCAAGGTTTCTACGCGTGTCAGCATCATAATTTGATCTGCGACATCTTGAGTGTGATCGCCAAATTTCGGAAAATGTAACAAGAGCATTGTTTGAATAGCAACGGTTGGGCTTTGGTGCGTGGAAGCAATGCCAGAGGTTCTAATGGGAGAGATCATCTCGTGCGTGGTTATAGCAGCCAAAAGGGTGGACGGCTAAGAATCGGTGGACCAGAACCCCCCAGAAAAGAAAGGTTGGTTGCTCAAGAGCAGCAGCACTTACCGGAACAACAGTAATATTGCTTTCTTACTAATGCTGGTCCAGATTGAGAATTGAAACGCCTGCTCGGAGAGTAATCCCAGCGGCAACACGCATTGCTGCGAACGTTGGGCGCGAGGCTTGGGTGAGTGAGCCACGCCAGGTGTGTGTGTTCACTGGGCGTCATGTGATATCCCGTGACTTGCCGCAACAAACCTGGCGAACAATAAACACAGGGTTGGCCAAATAAGACGCAGTCATTCGGATGATGACTTGTGTTGTGTGTATTTAATGGATACTGGGTACTTGATAATTTTCCCACATTATGAGATGGTGGTGAGAACTGTCCAGTGTTTGTGGGATCGGGCGAATATATATACTTGAACATCGGATCAACACCATGCTATAACCTAGCTAGGCGTTGATGGTAGTTCGTAATTAGCAAACCTTTGATTTCCAACAAGCACCATATATCAAAAATCTCATTATAAACGCTGTCCCAATCTTTATGTTTGAAAAACAGCTCTAGCCACACATTCCCCATCGTACCACGCACTTGATGCCTGAAGATAAACCAAACTGGACTAAAACCCATCGGGCTTAGAACGATCGCCATGGACACCGCCTGGACTGGGATTATTGTGCTAAACTAGGTTAGGCGCAGTGTTGTTGTTCCCGTGGTCACAGCGCATCCACATGGTTCCCAGGTGTGTATCACATCTCCTTCTCCCAAGATCGTCAACAAACTCCCTCTCACCAACCACCCTCTGCCCTCTGTGAGGGATGCGCCAAAGGTAAGTTAACGGAACGGCTTCATTTCTTTTCTTGTCATCCCCGCCTTCGTTCGCCACCTCCTATCTTGTCGCCGCTCGCCTCACTTCGATCGTCGCAATCTCCGAATTACTGCGACACCGCCTCGGCCCCTCCAACCACCATCTTGTCAACCGTCACTGTTGAGGCACCGCAACAGCCGGGATACTGCGTATACGGACTCGCCCTATCGTCTCACGTCGATGGACAGCACATTTTCTATATAAGCCTCCTATCCTCGCCTTTAACTCACTGCTACGATTGTCCGACCTGGACCCCTGGAACCTGCGCCCCTTACACCATCGCCTGGTGCGGGCATAATGCCTTCCGCCGATGAGCCTTCTTCATCCCGCACCAATGGGTCTAGCTCTCGATCCGACCAGCTTGCACACTACAAATCGCAGTATGAACAGCTTGAGTCTGAGTTGGCGGACTTTCAGGCTTCCAGCCGCGAACTGGAGGCGGAGTTAGAGAAGGAGATTGAGGCATCTGAGAAGCGCGAGCGGCAGCTCAAGGAAAAGGTGGACAATTTGAGATATGAGGTCGACGAGTGGAAGGTGAGATATCTAATTATGCTTTTCTTTGGCTAGCAAACTCACCGTCACCTTTAGACGAAGTACAAACAGTCAAAATCGGAAGCGAATACTGCTCAGAATACTCTGCAGAAAGAAATCACCTCCCTCAGAGACGCGAACCGGACACTACAGCTGAAGTTACGAGATATCGAGGTTGCAAACGATGACTACGAACGTCAGGCCCGTCATACGACTTCGTCCCTGGAGGATCTGGAGTCCAAGTTCAACATGGCTATTGAGAGGGGTGTGCTTTTGGAGGAAGAGATAAAGGCTGGTGAGCAAGAGCGGGAGGATTTGCGCATACAGAATCAGCGTCTCCGTGATGAGCTGAATGAGCAGAAGATTGAGACAGAGATCATCCAAGAGAAGCTTCGGAATGGCGGTCGCCGCCGTCGTCCAGCACCTTTGAGTCGGAGCCCGTCGACACCACACACTCCCGAAATTTTCGACCGTTCGCCAGGAGCGTCCACTGTGTCTTCACCTTTATTTACCACGCCGCCGACGAAACTGTCGTTGACCCTAGCCTCTGCCGCTGCGACGCCTCCTTCACCTCCTATGTCAGAGACGTCCAGCAGCATGCGAAAGTCATTGACGGCCACCCCCGGCTTCCCACTCCAGAAGGCATCCGCTCCTGAATCATTCTCTCGGTCATTGTATGGGCCCCGAACACAGCGATTTTCAGGACATTCAGGACACTCACGAGCTACTTCCTTCGCGTTTAGCACTGGCCGCTCAACACCGTCGGTTACCTCTCGCCCCAGTCTAACCAAGCAGAACAATACAAATACCAACAGTATTACGAATCGTCCATCCGGTATTCCCAAATCAGGCTCGCTATACCAGATTCGTGGTCTTATTGGCAAGATGCAAAAGCTGGAAGAAAGGGTTCAATCCGCCAAGTCCAAACTGCCGCCCCCCTCGGAAACAGCATCAAGAGCGTCATCCCGTGCGAATTCTGTGGTTGGTGATAGCCCTGTCACATCGGCTCTCTCAATGCGACGCGACCAGCGTAAGCGTCTGAGCGGTAGCAGTTTTAGTTCATCCGTCAACCAGGGGGAAGGGACACCTTCCTACGTTACATCCAGTCGGCCGTCGTATGGAACAAGAACCCAAGGCGATAGCCGACCTAGCAGTCGCACAAGCTTCTCTAGTTCCTTTAGCCACAGCACACACCCCAGTGTGGCGGCTTCAACTCGCCCAGAGAGTCGACAGAGCCGCACAAAGACTCCTCTCGGGCACTATTCCACCAATCCCACTACCGAAAGCCGGCGGCCACGTTCGTCACTTAGCAACCCCGCAGGTCACTCAACCCCCGTCAACGGCATGTCGTACATCGACGAGGACGAAGATCTGTCGGAGCAATTGTCCGTGCGTGCGAAGATTAGTGAACCGCAGCCTCGCCCGACCCGCCTTCCATCGTTCTCCACTCCTACTGGCCTTAAGAAGCGAGCGGTCTCGGGAATCCCCGCGCCTCGAAGCTTCCGCCGGGAGAACACTATGGCGCCAGCCACCACTAAACCCAAAGCCGGGGATCTGGGTGAGACATTTTGACCTCCTACTTGCGGCGATTAACATCTAAACCTCGCACCCTTTTCACCGCACATAATCGTTCAGGATACAGACTTTATTCTTGGAGCATTTCTTCTGATTTGAGCTGGTTCTTGATTTTCTTGGCAAAGATCCCAGTCTCGGAGTACCTTGGAAAGGGCTTTAATTCATAGATTGGGGTTTCTCGATATACCGCCACGCATCGCATCTGTACAATCGGAGACTTGTATATTCGGGTGGGGTGGCACATTGATTGATCTTGCTGGGGACCCTTCAACTATTTCCTTCTGGGGTGGGCGAAGGGCCCTATCGGCGTCCAAGCTGTTTCTCAGCATACTTACTCTTTCTTTGGGTTGTACTTGGTCCTGTGTATTGTTGTCTTAGGCGTTCTAATACCCAGTGACTTCGAATTCAGTGTCTACGCTATCTCTTGTGCCTTGTAGTGATTCTTGAGATAAGTACTTTTGTCTGACTGATGACGTGATATACTGTAAGCCCACGAGCGCCAAGTCGTCCGTGCCCGGTGTCAAACATGCATGATATGTTCGGGAAAGTTGTCACCGACTCGGGAAACGTTCGCTGTGTAACCGACGACTCCGTATCTGCCCCTCTGTGACAGAGCGATATGGCTGGGTCTAACATAACTCCGTCATGAGCTTGTGCTAAGATCAGTAGCGCATGGTCGTTCTTATCAGCCTCCGAGAAGAGTGGGATGTGCCCTGCATATCCGGACGTCTTGAGGTAGTTATTCCGTTTGCGGCCCAGTCGCCGGGAATCTAGATCAAATGGTCTGGACCTCTGTCACCCACGCTTCATGGGGAAGAACGACGATATCATTGTTGCAACGCTGTTGTTGTTGCTCCCGGATCGAGAAACAGGAACCAGACCCAGCCTTAAGACAGAATCCCTGGCTAGTCGATATCAGGCTAGTCCGTCTCCCGATTTGCTGAGGGCGATCATTTCCCAAAACTCCAGCTCCCCAACGTGAGCGGCATTTCTGCACGCACTCATTGGTGGGATACTTGGCCGGTGCCAACATACCTGTATACGGACTAGCGGCACTTGGACGCGGGTCCTCCTTAGTACAGAGTATCGTGTAATTGATTACCGGCGGTCTGCTTGAATCATTGACGTCTGAAGAACTTTAGATGCAGTGGGCTTACGGAGTATTTCTTTTGGATGAGTCTGGTAGCTCTAAACTCTTTTGAAGAATTTAACTTCATGATGAACTCTGGAAACAAGAGCCTGTTCGGGTGTCGTTTGCGCCTCGGAGGGTTCGGAACTTCTATAGATGATCAACTCCGAACTATTGCTGGTGCTAACTCGCCGAGCCGCCCTCGAGACTATATACTCCGGACAGTGCGCTGGGCAGACATTCCTCAGCTTACGGGGATAGCCTTGATAAGCATGGAAAGGATCCGCAAGGACTTGAATATTGCTAGTAACCAGCTATCTGGTCCATGAGAATCATGCGCCAATAAAAACTTCGAAACAGTTTAGATGTTGGCACTTAAAACTGAAGGCAAATACAGTGATGTAATGGTTGGTCCCAGAATGCCAAAGAGGAGATGAAATCTAACCCCAGTCTCTTGTCCGGAGTAATAGTCGGCAAATAAGTCGAGCGTTGCATATATGAGACTCTGTTGGAATTATTGGACAGGGGCTTGAGGCAGTTCTCCTGACCATGGGGAATTAGACGGGGCACAGAAAAGTGGTGGGAAGAGCGCCCAACAATGGGGTGGAAATTCCAGAGAGACTGGATTCTGGCCGGACTCCGATAGGATTCAATACCAGCGATGTATCCAGATTACGATCCACGACTTGAGCTTCGGCCTTTTTCTTCTTCTTCTCCCGCACCTCTGTATCATCATCCTAATTTTCTTGAGTGAAAAAAAGAAAAGAAGAATCCTTTTTCTTCTCTTCGAATTCTTCTTCTTCCTTTTCACTCTTCTTCTCCCGTTTCAGGTGGTGGTAAGTCCTTCAAGTTCCCCATTGCGGTCCCGCTGTTTCCTCTTGCCGTTTGCGACTCTTTAAATTTTTTGGAGTTGGTCTTGGGCTCATGTTTTCTTAGCCAGCTTTACCCTCTCGCGCCCTCATCTCTCGAAACTCTCCTTACGCACATCCTCTTTTGATTCTCTTCTCCCGAATTGACATTTCCTGCAACTTCTTTTCCATTCGCCTCGCAGGGAAGTGAGGCGCTCTTGAGATCCAGGATTACTCTCAGCCCCCCTGTTGTTTCACGAATTGGACGATAACCCGTATCCTCCGCCGCTTTCAGCTGGACTTTCGGGCTCTTTTCGCCGATCTTACTTCTTCCCCCTCGACTTCTCTCTTCGGGCTTCACCTATTCGAGTATATTTCGCATGGGAATCGTTTAATACATATTAATAAATAACTGGAATCATGGGCGTCACCAACGGTGCATCAACAAACGGCCATGGGGGTTCTCGCGCCGCCAGATATAACCTCCCCTCACATTTCATCGGCGGCAACCACTTGGAGGCCGCGGCCCCGAGTGGTGTGAAGGACTTTGTCGCTCAAAATGAGGGTCACTCCGTCATTACATCGGTGAGTTTTTACGTGCAGCAATTGGATTACATTTTCCACGGGGGGTTGAGCGTGCAGTAACTGACGGAGACTTTTTCCGCCACTTTAGGTTCTTATCGCCAACAACGGTATTGCCGCCGTCAAGGAGATTCGATCCGTCCGAAAATGGGCCTACGAGACATTTGGCAACGAGCGTGCCATTCAATTCACAGTGATGGCCACACCGGAAGATTTGCGAGCGAACGCCGACTACATTCGTATGGCAGATCAATATGTTGAGGTACGAAGATTTTGAAATCGTCGCGCAGTTGGCGGACATAGGAGCGACTCGCTAAACAATCTGTTTTCAGGTCCCCGGTGGTACAAATAACAACAACTACGCCAACGTCGAGCTGATCGTCGATGTTGCTGAGCGAATGGACGTCCATGCCGTCTGGGCTGGTTGGGGTCACGCCTCTGAGAACCCCCGGTTACCAGAAGCGCTCGCTGCTTCTCCTAAGAAGATCATCTTCATTGGACCCCCCGCCTCCGCCATGCGCTCCCTCGGTGACAAGATCTCCTCGACAATTGTCGCTCAACACGCTGAAGTGCCCTGCATTCCGTGGTCCGGAACTGGTGTCGATGAGGTGGTCGTTGATGAGCATGGCATTGTTACTGTCGAAGAGGAGGTCTACAGCCGCGGCTGCACATTTTCGCCGCAAGAAGGTCTTGAGAAGGCCCGGGAAATCGGATTCCCGGTCATGATCAAGGCCTCCGAAGGTGGTGGTGGTAAGGGTATTCGTAAGGTCGAGAACGAGGAGGACTTCGTTTCACTGTACAATGCCGCGGCGAACGAAATCCCGGGATCTCCCATTTTCATCATGAAGCTCGCCGGTAACGCTCGCCACTTGGAAGTCCAGCTACTGGCTGATCAGTACGGTAACAACATTTCTCTTTTCGGCCGTGACTGCTCAGTACAACGGCGACACCAGAAGATTATCGAAGAGGCCCCTGCCACAATCGCCAATCCCACAACCTTCCAGGCTATGGAGCGTGCGGCCGTGAGCTTGGGTAAGCTGGTCGGTTACGTCTCGGCTGGTACCGTCGAGTACCTGTACTCTCACGCAGACGACAAATTCTACTTCCTCGAACTTAACCCCCGTCTGCAGGTCGAGCACCCTACCACTGAGATGGTGACTGGAGTCAACTTGCCCGCTGCTCAACTTCAGATTGCCATGGGTATCCCTCTGCACCGCATCCGTGACATCCGTCTGCTCTACGGTGTTGACCCCAACACTTCCTCGGAGATCGACTTTGACTTCTCCAACGAAGAGAGCTTCAAGACCCAGCGCCGTCCCCAGCCCAAGGGACATACCACTGCCTGCCGTATCACCTCCGAGGACCCTGGTGAGGGTTTCAAGCCTTCTAGCGGAACTATGCACGAGTTGAACTTCCGTAGTTCGTCCAACGTCTGGGGTTACTTCTCCGTCGGTACATCAGGTGGTATCCACAGTTTTTCCGACAGTCAATTCGGTCATATTTTCGCCTATGGTGAGAACCGATCCGCTTCGCGAAAGCACATGGTTATTGCGCTGAAGGAATTGAGTATTCGTGGTGATTTCCGAACCACCATTGAGTACCTGATTAAGCTGCTGGAGACCCCGGCTTTCGAGGAGAACAAGATTACCACCGGCTGGCTGGATCAGCTGATCTCCAACAAGCTGACTGCTGAGCGCCCTGATACTACCGTTGCTGTTCTGTGCGGTGCTGTTACCAAGGCCCACCTGGCTAGCGAGGAGCGCCTCGAGGAGTACCGCAAGGGCATTGAGAGGGGTCAGGTGCCGTCCAAGGACGTCTTGAAGACCGTCTTCCCGGTGGACTTCATCTATGAGGGTAAGCGGTACAAGTTCACGGCCACTCGCGCCGGACTTGATAGCTACCATCTGTTTATCAACGGCTCCAAGTGCTCCGTTGGTGTCCGTGCTTTGGCCGATGGAGGTCTTTTGGTTCTTCTCAACGGTCGCAGTCACAACGTCTACTGGAAGGAGGAAGCAGCCGCCACTCGTCTCAGTGTTGATGGCAAGACTTGCTTGCTTGAGCAGGAGAATGACCCCACCCAGCTCCGTACCCCGTCCCCCGGAAAGCTCGTCAAGTTCACTGTCGATAACGGCGAGCATGTCCGCGCAGGCCAGCCTTTCGCCGAAGTCGAAGTCATGAAGATGTACATGCCTCTGATCGCGCAGGAAGATGGTATCGTCCAGTTCATCAAGCAGCCTGGAGCTACTCTTGAAGCTGGAGATATCCTCGGTATTCTCGCTCTTGATGACCCATCTCGCATCAAACACGCTCAACCCTTCACTGAGCAGCTTCCCGAGCTTGGACCCCCTCAAGTCTTAGGTAACAAGCCCGCGCAGCGTTTCTTCCTCCTCCACAGCATCCTGGAGAACATCCTCAAGGGTTTCGACAACCAGGTCATCATGAACAGCACCCTCAAGGAGCTTATTGATGTCCTCCGCGATTCCGAGCTGCCTTACAGCGAGTGGAGCGCTCAGTCCTCTGCCCTGCACTCCCGCATGCCCCAGAAGTTGGATACTCAGCTCCAAAACCTTGTGGACCGTGCTCGCGCTCGCAAGGCTGAGTTCCCCGCCAAGCAGCTGCAGAAGACCATGGTACGCTTCATTGAGGAGAACGTCAGCCACGGCGAAGCCGAGATCCTGAAGACGACTCTTCTCCCTCTGGTCCAGGTCATTAACAACTACCTGGAGGGCTTGAAGGTCCACGAATACCAGGTTTTCGTCGGTCTCCTGGGGAAATACGTTGCCGTTGAGAAGCTCTTCTCTGGCAGCAAGGCCCGGTATGAGGATGGTATCCTTGCCCTCCGTGAGGAGCACAAGGACGACGTTGCAGGCATTGTTCAGACCGCCCTCTCCCACAGCAGAATTGGCGCCAAGAACGACCTCATCCTGGCTATCCTGAACATCTACCGACCTAACCAGCCCGGGATGGCCAATATCGGCACGTACTTCAAGCCCATCCTCAAGCAGCTGACCGAGATTGAGTCGCGTGCTGCCGCCAAGGTCACTCTCAAGGCCCGCGAAGTCCTCATTCAGTCCGCCCTGCCATCTCTCGAGGAGCGTCTCTCCCAGATGGAGCTTATCCTCCGCTCCTCTGTCGCCGAGTCCCAGTATGGTGAGACTGGATCCAACCACCGTGAGCCAGATCTTGCTGCTCTGAAGGAAGTTGTCGACTCGAAGTACACTGTCTTCGATGTGCTGCCCCGATTCTTCGTTCACAAGGATGCTTGGGTTACCCTGGCTGCTCTTGAAGTGTATGTGCGTCGTGCTTACCGTGCCTACACCATCAAGGATATCCAGTACTCTGCCCAGGGTGAGTCTCCCTTCCTTGCTTGGGACTTCACCCTCGGCAAGCTTGGTCAGCCTGAGTTCGGCTCACTCACTGCTGTCACCCACCCCTCCACTCCCAGCACGCCTACCACCGAGAGCAACAACCCATTCAAGCGCATCAACTCGATCAGCGAGATGGCCAATCTCCTGAATGACAATGCCAACGAGACACCACGGAAGGGTATTATCGTCCCTGTTGAGTACCTTGAGGATGCAGAAGACCACATCGCTAGGGCTCTGGAAGTGTTCCCCAAGGCTGGAGCTAAGAAGTCCGACCAAGGCCTCATTGCTACCCTCGAGGGCAAGCGCCGCCCTGCCCCCCGTGCGGAGAATGAGCCTGAATTATCTGGAGTGTTCAATGTGGCTGTCCGTGATATTGAAGATCTCGACGATGCTGAGATTGTCGCTCAGATAAACAAGCTCCTTTCTGGCTTCAAGGAGGAACTGCTCCTTCGCCGCATTCGTCGCGTCACTTTCATCTGTGGTAAGAACGGCGTCTACCCCAGCTACTACACCTTCCGTGGCCCTTCGTTCGAGGAAGATGAGAGTATTCGTCACAGTGAGCCTGCCCTGGCCTTCCAGCTTGAACTCAACCGCCTGTCAAAATTCCGCATCAAGCCTGTCTTCACCGAGAACCGCAACATTCATGTGTACGAGGCTATTGGTCGGGGTCCCGAGAACGACAAGGCTCTTGACAAGCGGTACTTTGTCCGCGCTGTGGTGCGTCCTGGCCGTCTTCGTGATGACATTCCTACCGCCGAGTATCTCATCTCTGAGGCCGATCGCTTGATGAACGACATTCTCGACGCTCTGGAGGTCATTGGCAACAACAACTCCGATCTGAACCATATCTTCATCAACTTCTCGCCCGTCTTCAACCTGCAGCCCCAGGATGTGGAGGAGGCACTAGCTGGCTTCCTTGACCGTTTCGGTCTCCGTCTCTGGCGTCTCCGTGTCACCGGTGCTGAAATCCGCATTCTCTGCACCGACCCCGCCACCGGCATGCCTTACCCTCTCCGTGTTATCATCAGCAATACCGTTGGATACATTATCCAAGTTGAGCTGTACATCGAGAAGAAGTCCGAGAAGGGCGAGTGGCTCCTCCACAGCATTGGGGGTACCAACAAGCTTGGCTCCAACCACTTGCGTGCCGTCTCTACTCCTTACCCTACAAAGGAGTGGCTGCAGCCTAAGCGTTACAAGGCTCACGTCATGGGTACACAGTACGTCTACGATTTCCCCGAGCTCTTCCGTGAAGCGTTCCAGAATAGCTGGGGCAAGACGATTGCCAAGGTCCCCTCTGTGGCTGAACGCCGCCCTGCGCTTGGTGAATGCATGGAGTACACCGAGCTCGTGCTTGATGACGAGGATAATCTGATTGAGATTTCTCGTGGCCCCGGTACCAACACTCATGGTATGGTTGGTTGGCTCGTCACTGCTCGCACACCCGAGTACCCCGCCGGCCGTCGCTTCATCATCGTCGCCAACGACATCACCTTCCAGATTGGTTCCTTCGGTCCTCTTGAAGACAAGTTCTTCCACAAGTGTACTGAGTTGGCTCGGAAGCTGGGTATTCCTCGCATCTACCTCTCTGCCAACTCTGGTGCTCGCATTGGTATGGCTGAGGAGCTGATCCCCTACTTCTCTGTTGCCTGGAACGATGCCGAGAAGCCCGAGGCTGGCTTCAAGTACCTCTACCTGACCCCCGAGGTCAAGGCGAAGTTCGATGCCAGCAAGAAGAAGGAGGTTATCACTGAACTTATCCACGACGGGGGTGAGGAGCGTCACAAGATTACCACCATCATCGGGGCCAAGGACGGCCTTGGTGTTGAGTGTCTGAAGGGATCCGGTTTGATCGCCGGTGCCACCTCTAAGGCTTACGAGGACATCTTTACCATCACCCTTGTTACCTGCCGTTCCGTCGGTATTGGTGCCTACCTTGTCCGTCTCGGTCACCGTGCCGTCCAGGTCGAGGGCCAGCCCATCATCCTCACTGGTGCGCCCGCCATCAACAAGCTGCTCGGTCGCGAGGTCTACACCTCCAACCTGCAGCTTGGTGGTACTCAGATCATGTACAAGAATGGTGTTTCTCACATGACCGCTGCCAACGATTTCGATGGTGTTGCCAAGATCGTCGAGTGGCTCTCTTTCGTTCCCGAGAAGAAGGGCGCTCTGCCTCCTATCCGTCCCTTCTCCGATACCTGGGACCGTGATGTCGCCTACTACCCGCCTGCCAAGCAGGCCTACGACGTCCGCTGGCTCATCGCCGGTAAGGAGGATGAGGAAGGTTTCCTCCCTGGTCTCTTCGATTCCGGCTCGTTCGAGGAAGCTCTCGGTGGCTGGGCTCGCACAGTTGTTGTTGGTCGTGCTAGACTCGGTGGTATCCCTATGGGTGTTATTGGTGTTGAGACTCGCTCCGTCGAAAACGTCACTCCCGCCGATCCTGCCAACCCTGACTCTATGGAGATGATCACCCAGGAGGCTGGTGGTGTGTGGTACCCCAACTCCGCCTTCAAGACTGCCCAGGCTCTCCGTGACTTCAACAACGGTGAACAGCTTCCAGTCATGATCTTAGCCAACTGGAGAGGTTTCTCTGGTGGTCAGCGTGACATGTACAACGAGGTTCTCAAGTACGGTTCCTACATCGTCGACGCTCTTGTCAAGTACGAGCAGCCAATCTTCGTCTACATTCCTCCTCATGGTGAACTTCGTGGTGGATCTTGGGTCGTCATCGATCCCACCATCAACCCCGACCAGATGGAGATGTACGCTGACGAAGAGGCCCGCGGTGGTGTCCTCGAGCCCGAGGGTATCGTCAACATCAAGTTCCGTCGCGAGAAGCAGCTTGACACCATGGCTCGCCTAGACCAAACCTACGGAGATCTTCGCCGCGCCCTTCAGGACAAGAACCTCACAAAGGAGCAGCTTTCCGAGATCAAGAGCAAGATGGCTGCCCGTGAAGAACTGCTCCTTCCTGTCTACATGCAGGTCGCTCTGCAGTTCGCCGATCTCCACGACCGTGCCGGCCGTATGCAAGCCAAGAATACCATTCGCCAGGCTCTGACATGGAAGAACGCCCGTCGCTTCTTCTATTGGCGTGTGCGCCGCCGTATCAGCGAAGAGTACATCGTCAAGCGCATGCTCCGTGCGCAGCCATCTCCTGTCCAGGGCGAGGGCAGCGGTGCTATCGCCTCCAGCCAGTCCGCTGCTCCTGCCTCGGACTCTCCCCGCGCCACCCACCTGCGCACTCTGCACTCATGGACACCCTTCCTCGAGGATGAACTCCAGAGCGACGACCGTCGCGTCGCCAGCTGGTACGAGGAGAACAAGGAGATCATCCAGGACAAGATCGAATCCCTCAAGTCCCAGGCCGTCGCCTCCCAGATTGCCGACATCCTCTTCAGCAACCGCGAGGGCGGCCTCAAGGGTATCCAACAAGCCCTCAGCTTCCTCCCCGTGGAAGAGAAGGAAGCCGTGCTCAAGTATCTTGGCTCCAACTAGAAGGCTTAAAGAAGAACCTCTTCTACCTTTTTCTCAATCTTGGAAGATCAACTTCCCGTGTTTCTCTTTTCTTTCTGCTTTTTTCTTACTGTTTTAGAGCGTTTCATCCATCTCTCTTAACCCAGAGTCTTTGATATGTATGATGAATTGATTGTCCAAGGTTTACTTATTTCGTTGCTATGCTTGTTCCACTGGGTTAGAAGGCATTGGTATGGTAGGGTTTGGCTTGGCTGATCTTGATTGATGCATATATGTAATGTCTTTTGTTTTAGTTTTAATTGAATTTCATATCGATTATTTCAATTGTGGCTCCATCATTGTAAAGCGTAGCGCAGCAGCAGGAAGCTTCAGAGGAGGCACCACCCACTTTCCCTGTTGAATGTCGACAATCGTGGAAGGAGCGGGTGACTCGGAGCCATCGCTACTAGCTGTCAATCTTCTCGGCTTCGCATCTGGAACTGTATCTAAACCATCACCTTTTTTGAAAGGACGCGCCTTGGAATCTTCATGATCACATTTTACTTAACTTCGCTTCAATTTTACTTGAACTTTTTGGTGTCAGAGATACTCGCTTGATTGACCTTGGGAGGAAAAATGAATTATTGACTTTTGGTATTGATTTCGTTGGGATATTTCATTATTTGCTCTGAATAAAATCTGCGCACAAGCAGTGGGGGTATTATTTCGCAAAGTAAACAAGTCATGACATGAGAGAGGTAGATGGTATAGTCGTGTCGGCTGGGTGGGGGAGGGCAAGATGGGTAAAGATCAAGGACTGCGAGGGCTGGAAACATGCTGACATCATCGCGCAAGTATATACAAAGAATTACTTGAACTGAAAGGGCGGAAGGGTGGGTCGGAAGATAGGGAAGGATGGAGAAGAAGGAAGCGAGGAAGAAAGAAGAAAAGAGGACCAGACTAAGCAAGCTGTCTCTCTAGACTCCTCCCCGGCCCCGGCGTCAAGATGGGCGGGAGATTCCTATAGGGATCCCTCAACCCGCGACTCGTGTTCACAGCACTAACGCTCTGATCATCAAGACGCAGCTGCCTGTCAAAGTCGACCGGTAACTGCTCCGGCAAGGGAAGCGGAGCCTGGTATCGCGGGTTCTGTGGTATGGGCCCATGAGGATGTGGCATGCCATAGCTCATTGATTCGTCGGGGGACTGAGGGAGGGTAATGTGTGTTGCGTTTAGGGTGCGCGCGATATCCTCGAGGAGGACTTCCATCGGGGCGATGTAGGCCGTGCGGCTCTTTTCAGACCATGCTAAGACTGCGCCGCAGACGCGGCCGGTGGATTTCTCGAAGACCCATGCACCAGAGTCGCCGGGGACTGCATCACAAAGAATGTTAGCATCTTCTGATACCGAGAGAATGAAGATAAGGGGGATATGGTGAGCTGGCGCACTCACTCACCTCCAAAGTTCCCGTCCACCCCGAAGCTCGTGGAGAATGTGTGCCGGCCGTGCAGCTTCACGATGGTCATTGCCTTGGAGATTTGTCCTGTTTGTAGACCACTTGTGCGGCCACAGCAATGGACATTTAGACCGCCGAGGTCTTCGAGTCGCGCAACGTCGGTGAGGTGAATTGGGTCGCGCGGAGGTGGTGGGATAGGTGCGCCTCGAACACCTCGTCGTGTTATTGAGAGGGTAGCGAGGGAGGGTTTGTCGTAGACGATATTGCGGGCGTCCAAGCGGTCGTGATTGATTTTGATCAAAGCCCAGTCAATTTCGTGCTTCAGCCCCTTACGGGTCCAGCGGCGGACACCGGAGGAAGCATGCACGTAGCCAAAGGCGTGAGAGGCGAGGTGTTCGTCATCGCGGTCTTCAGGAGAAGGGAAGAAGTCTTCGCGCACATCATCGATGGCAGGCTGAGTTACGAAGAGTGGGGGCTCTTCGTCTGGCTCGATGCCCGCAGTGTCACCGATGGAGGCTGCGTCTTCGTCGTCGTAAGCGAATTCGTCATCACCCTCGTCGGACGAGTAACCATCGGAAAGCTCGAATTCGTCGTAGTAGTCGTCTCCGTCTTCATCGTCGGAGATCTCAAACTCAAGATCGCGTTCTGATGGGTCCTCGTCGCACCAAGTGTACATCGGCTGAGGCTCTTGGGTAATCACACCACGGGGCCAGTTTGCGGCTGAGCGTGTAGGAGCATCGTTTACATCTTCATCTTGGTAGTCGTCTTCCTGGTCACTGGGCGCCTCAAGCATGTGGTGAACTGTCATACCATACGGCACGCCGTCGACCAGAATGGCCCCACCGTAGGACACTGGAGGGAGATGTTCATCGTTCATGAAGGCACCAATGGAAGCACCGCAAAGGGGGTACTGCTGATAGCAAGGGTTCGGAACTTGAATAGACGGTGGCGCCTCGATCGTACTCTGAGGCCCGGTCTTTGCTGGTCGGCGACGCTTCTTGCGCGGGACCTTGGACCGTTCAATATCTCCACGGAGAACAATCAAATCCCAGTCTTCTCTTTCGAGCGGGAAGTACTTCTTTAGGGCTGCCCTGACTTTCTTCACGCTACTGCAGGTAACGCAGATCGTCGTCTTGGCGTTGTCTAACCCGTCCCCAGTCATCATCAGCGTGACACCACACGACTCAGAAGAATCTTTGAGGATCTTCTGAAGAAGCTTTCGCAATCGCGGTAGCATCTGAAAATTCCACTCGTTAAGATGGTCTTGAGGGATCTCAACAGTAGTGAGTTTCTTGAAGGTGCGCTTCTTCATTCTCCGCTCCTCGACTCCAAATTTCATCATTTTCATTTCCGGAACTGGTGCCACATTCACGGGAGGCACGAACTGCGTAACTTGCTCAGGTGTGTTGTAATCCCTAGCTGCCTGCTTTGCGGCATCGGCCTCTGATCCCGGTACGAGTGCAAGTGGCAGGCAATCGTCCAACTCCTCGGCACCAGGAGCGCTGAAGATATCGATCTTACAACAAGACCAAGTGATTTTGCACAGGGTGTAGATGAAGTTCATAGAAAACGAGAAGGTGCCGTCTGGCGCAGAGAGATCCAGGACCGGATAATGGAAAGTTTGTGGGATTCGCAAGTTGAAGTCATCAAAAGGTTGCGTTGAGAGATGGAAGTTCGGGGCATCAAGGCAGAGCTGGACCATATGGCAATAGGCACTACCGCACTTGGGCCCAAGCTTTTGCAAGTAGACACTTTCCAGTCTTTGCTTGAACATAGAATTGTTGTACTTCATCTTCCAAAGGCGGCTAGCTGGTGTCCACAGACCTATCTCCATCAGGACCAAACCGAGTGAGTAGAGATCGTAAGCCCAGGCAGAATCATCATCGATGGACCTCTTGTCGTCAGGGTGACGGTACATGCTGGTGGAAAGAGGCTCTGGCGACGGATTATTTCCCGAGAACTGCGCAAAGGATGTGAGATAAGGCCGGCGGAGGTTTTCAGTGAGTCCAATTTCGTTTTGATTCGAGTTAGTCAGACCAGGGAAGATGAGAACATTGCTACTGTTAATGTTTCCATGTACGAGATTTTGACTTCGCAGTTGCAGCACCGCCATCAGGAGGTCGTAAGCGAGACGGAACCTAGTCTCCAGATTGGGTGGTGGGTAAGTCTCCCCAGCCTGGAAAAGCGAGACGAGAGGCTTTGGCTTCAACCCGTTGAGAAGGTCGGTGGGGTTCTGAAGGTATGGAAAGTAGTCAACTGGCATTTGATAGACGAAAGCGTATCGGGAGTTTGAACGGTCGATGTAATAACCTAGGAATTTCAAGAGTCCCAGATGGGATACCCTGGCGTTCTGAACTAGCTGATCCAGGGTTTGATGCACGCTATCCAATCGTGTATCCTTGGGGTAGGAAACATCGGAGGACGAGTCTAGTACCATGGGAGTATATTCCACTAGGATACTGACTGTAGGGTCTCGGATATTATGAGGGAAAGGTAGGGCAGAAGACTTCATGCGGCCGAGTACTCGAGAGTTGGTGGAAGCGGCCACCATTTCATACGGCGGCGGGTTATTGTCGTGTGAAGCGCCAGTAAGTTGGAGTGCCGAGCGGTCAATCAGGTAGCTCCGCGATGCGACTGAAGCTTTGTTGAAACTTCTCTCCAGATTGGGCTGCTCGAGGACTGGGGATTCGGTGACAGCGTGGAGATTGGTGAAAGAAGAGTATTCATAGGCTTCCTTTGACTTTGATGACGGGGAGTTTTGGTATATCGAACTGTCGAAAGACACCGCATGATATGATTTGGAATCGCTGCCAGGAGTGCCGGCCTGAGGGGAGGGATAGGATAGCGTGCGGCTCTTTCCCGAAGTAGAGCTCGCATTCATGTCGCGACGAGAACGAGAGAGGTCGTAGAGAACGTCAATGCATGCTGTCAACTCGCTAAGAAGAGTCTTCGACCGACTAATTTCAGCGCTGGTCCAATTGACTTTCGACGGTAAACCGCCGAGCGCATCGCCGGCGGGGGAATCTGTTTTACCTCCCTTGGGAGGCAAATCCGACGTCCCTTTATTCTGCAGAGTTTCTGCTTCACTGAGCAAATCCTGGATTGATGACATGACGCTCTCAACAACATCGCTGAACCCGGCCTGGGTTAATGACTCGTCGATGTCATTTGGCTGAGCAGCGCTCGCATCGCTCCAGTCTAGACCCCACGCCAACAATCTATCCCTTTGTGTCTTGAAATTGCGGTGGATCGAGGAGAGTTCGGGGTTGTCAAGCGCATTCGAGGCGGTGGTGACGCTCTCACAAGATGTCTTCGTGTCGGTGTACATCTTTGTGAGGCGTCGCTGGAGGTATGAGCCTCCATGGTGGGGGAGGACGGACATCCTGGCGAGCCTAGACGACGAGATTCGGCTCGATCGGTTGCGACACGGTCGGGGGGCTGTTTTCAGAACATCTCAGGTAGGTATAACTCGTTCGAGATTTTTGATCAGAGTGGAGAGATGGAAGATGTGTTTGCAGCAGGCGGCTGCGAGGGACAGGTTCGAATAAGAATATCACAGGTGGGAGGGAATCCTGTTGCCTAACCAATCGGGAGTGGCGAGTGATGCAAAGCCTCAATGCCAAGCCACAAACCTACGGAGTATTATTATCACGTGGCAGGCAACGACGATTTGGATGACTAGTCATCCATCTCTTGGAAGACCAGAGACGCGAGCTTTCTGAGCGCTTCTTCCCCAATCACCAAGTCACCCTCCTTGGGTATTGTCCCTGCCCTCAGGAAAAGATGCTCGAAGCGTATAACAAGCGGAGCCCCAGTAACTTTAATCTTGTCGCCAGAGGCTTTCCGTTTCATCGTTATGGCTTGCGTATTGCGGTATCGACCCCGGCCTGTGTCATACTCCCATTTCTCGATAGTGATCGAGTAATCTCTTGGCTCAATTTTGAGGCTGAAGATGACTTTGATGTCTCCTCCAGATGCTTGTGCCCAGAATCGCAGATCAGCCTGCAACTTTGGGTAAGACTCTGAGTATCCAACCTCCAAAACCCCACTAGGCCAATGACGATTCCTTTCTACTGGGAGACGTTCCGGTCTCCATGCTTCATCCGCCTCCTTATTTCCCATAGGCCCTGAATGGCGAGCACTCCCCAATGGCTTCAGTGTCACACCGGTGGCATCCGCAGCTTGGAGCACCATGTGGTCAAAAATCCTCGAGGCCGTTTCATGGGGAACGCCGGCCATGATTCTCACGAGGAGCTTCTCGACTTGGGGGTCGTAGGCTGTCCAGCGACAAAATGGGGATTCTTGGGCTTCGGAGAATACGCTCTCAAAAATGTGCTTGTTCATGCCTGTCACTATGAACCACTCGCTAAAGGTGCCTTGACTGGCTTCGGACGCTGCTTCGAAATCATTTTGAAACTGGCTCCTGCCGCGGTAGGGGTAATGTTGGAATACGGGAGGTAGCAGGTTATCCAGGAAGGCGCCGCCAGGCCTATTCATGGCTCTTTCAGTATCTGATTCAAAACATGCAGCCATAACTGTCGTTTTGACGAACGTCAAGATTCATTTGAGTGTTCGCTAAAGGTAGCTGTTACGGGGTAGTTGGGTTCATTCAGTGTGGTGGCATGGGGTTCTACAACGATGGGTCGGTATTACGTAGTTTGGGACCTAGGTGGAAGATGGAGTATACTCCCAGACGGAGGTTGATTGGTACTTGAAGCTGGGGACCTAGAGCTACTATTGGTACGATCGACCGGGTAACTTTGGTTGCGATCCGTTTTTGCGAGCTTCCTAACATAAAAAGAAGAATCTGCCTAGCGATATCCAGACGCAGCGCGTCTCACTGGGAGCCTGACCAATGCGCAGGTATCAGGAGGAAGCCCAGAAAAGCAATCCCGTGCTCCAGAACTGCGTTTTCGCGCTAGTCTCGCAAGGTCGTCGAAGCTTTCCGCACGACAAGCTCTTCAAACTCTCCAGAACGGACCCACTCTGATACCCACTTGCTGAGTCTCTTTCTTTGCTGCCTGTTGTTTACCTCAGCAGGGGGTCTTGCAGGCGTCACAATTTGTTAACGAATAACGAGATTATGACAAGCATATGCATCTCCTCGTCAGGATTACTATCCATGAACTCGCTATCCTTGATTAGGACTAGGTCATGCATTAAAACAGGTACTCCTCCTCTCCTCTGTATCATCCTTGACTCCGGAAATTAGGTGTCAAGTCCGTGTCACCCCAAACGTCAGCAAGCGGCAGACGGCGGATCGAAACCAAGTAATCAAAGGGTCTTCCAAGGCTTCATCGAGTGGTGGTGGTGGAATGGATGCCTAACAAAGGTCTATACGGTGTTGCAAGTGACCTTCCCAACTTAAGAATTCATCTTGCTTTGCCAATGCCCATGAATAGCAGATAACCTGCCCGCATGAGGAGTCTCACTATTGTCACCATTGAACTCTCACCTTAAAAGAAGCATGCTGGTCCTTCTCGAGAGTTTAATGCTGAACCCCTCGCTGGTGGTTCGCAAGCCAGGCGGAAGCATTTCTGTACTAGCGTTTGTGGTCGGGGTTTTTTTGCGAAGGGTTGCATGGCAAGGCAGCAGGATAACCAAATTTAGGGCCTCGGGAGGAATACGACTGTGGAGACTGGGAGTTGGACCCTTAGTTGCCCCGTGAACCTACCAAATGGTTCACATACCGCCAGGTTCGGAAGAAGGCTTTAAGACCTCCGAGCATGATGAATGCCTTTCAGGATGACCTCCTGATCAGGCCATTTTTATCGCCAATGAGTTGTTTAGTGGCATTCATTTGCAGCTCTCTGCTTGTTTGCATGTCCTAGTTGACATAGAATGGCCGCTGAGGATGGTGACGGCTGTTAAGCTCAACAGAAGGCATCAATACGGATTTATAGATGTAGAAGTACTCGGGTACTTTTTGAGAAAGACACACTTAACTATAGAACTAGGAGTCTGCCAGCTAGATAAGACGATGTTAGTATGGGCGATATATGTGTTGCCGAAGTTTGTTACACTAATATATAATTGCGCTGCACTCAATTTGCAGGTATTTTTAGAAAATGAAAACCCCCTAGCAATACCCTGCGAATGACAGGGTTTGGGGTGTGGTGTAAGCTGGTACATAAAGTCACTCTAGTACGGAAGGAAAAGCGTATCAATTATATCGAATCTGCTGATAATCCGCCCGTTCATCATCCATTTATATCTCCCAGGAGGAAAGAATAAAGCGAAATGAACCAATTAGAACGCGCTGATGATAGTTCACAGTCTGAACAAGATGATGCAATTACTTGGAGGGATCTCTCCCCCTTGGCTAGTGTTCGCACTGCCAGCCCCTCTCAAGTGGACCTCTGGTTTACCGAGACCAAAGGCGACTCTATCGAGCGGAGAATCCGGAACTATCGTAGTAGCGGCAGCTTTGCTGCAACGGTTAGAATTGCTGCTACGCGGCGCTAGCGGTGGTTGTTTGTTTGTAAGAAAAAGGGTGTAGGTAAAGTGTCCCACGCTTTGTATCCGCGATATGTATGGTCTTGTGTGAGGTCTTAAACTGAGGCTCCCAAATTAGCTTTAGGAAAACAACTATCTTCAACTCTGCCAATGATATCGTTATCTTTGATCACTATAACACCAACAGATCAGTAATAAACTTGGATCTCCGTATCAATGACTGAGCGGGTTCGGCTGCGGCAACTAACGGTGTTGGATTGTAGGGCGATCAGAATCCATGGGCTATGCGGAACAGAGAATATCGTACAAGGCGGTATGGGAAGGTCTCGTGAGGTTCCTGCCTGTAGTATTCAAGTTGGATTAAGCCTGGTGATAGATTCTGCTCTAATGAGATTGCGGTATGCCTTACATTATCAATAGATAGAACGACGCTCATATAACAGTGTCAATGGAGAATAGTCACAAAGTAAATCTCAGGAGTCAAAACATGAAGAGGCCTGATTGTGGTGAAAGGACAGTTAGGTGAGGTTGTGGCGGAGTTAATCTGCGCTTTCTCTATGTACATATTTCTCTGCCGACCAACACAAGGTTTCAACCTGGTCAGGCTTTTCAACTTCCACAACTCCCCACTTAGGATTTGCTTTTTGCTTTCAACCCTGCTCTCTCCAAGATCATTCCGGCACAACGGTATTCGAATTCTACTTCCCTTAGTTGTATATTGCCTTATCCCAACTGTTCATGTGCGCGACACTGACGCTCTTTCAGGAAGACAGGTAATATGACCCGCTCACGGGGAGGTCAAAAACCGCAGAACGCACGAAATGGAGAGTCCAATGGTCAAAAGAGAGCTACACGGAATGAGATCTGCCGACTGTTTTTACAGGGGCGATGCAGATTTGGGGAACAATGTCGCTACAGGCATGACAGCAGCTCATCACTCGGGAATAACACTGGAAGAGTAGCCTCAAGAACGGAAGATACTATCGGAAAAGGTGAATACAGGGAATGGAAACGCAACCTAAAACGTCCTCCCGCCACTCCATCAACACACCAAATGCAAACCATGATGGAAGACGCGTTGGAAATACTTGCAAATACGAACCCGTCCCTACACCAGAACATACCACGCGATCTCGTCGACCAGGACAATAACAAGGGCACCAGGGGGCTGCAGTGGATCCAAGAAATACTGAGCGTGCGGATCTCACAAAGCATTTCGGCGAACGATATCCTCCTGGTGGCCCGTCCATTTCTGAAGCTTATCACTCATCCCGCATTACTGGACTGTCTTTCCGTAGACACATATGTCGGAGATCTATATGTCTTCATTTGCGGGAGCAGTGGAGCACGAGCAGTACCATACTTCAGGCACGTCTGTAAGGCGTTGGAAAGCCAGGAGGCCAGAAGCTATGACACAGACGAGGTTATCATATGCTTGGTGAGAGCAATCCGTGAAGTCGTAATACGGAACCAAAAGGCGCTATATCATGAAGATGTACCGGGCTTGATTGATGATATTGCAAAGTTGTGTAATAAATGGACGGTGAGTAGCAAGCCGCAGATGATGCCTACAAAAATTCAGATTGAGCAGCTACAGCGCCTTACACAGCGGGGAACTGCTTTGCTAGCAAACAACCGTGAAGAAACTGAGATTAACCTCGCCAATGCTCTCAAAAGGAACGTTCGGCCGGACTGCCCAGTTCTAGAAACACCACAATCTCTTCACGATAATGACAAGGCGAGCATATCTGATATCAGGATTATACCGACCGAGGATGAGATCCGTTGTGAGACAGGGGAGCTTCTACCCTCCACGAACTTCAACTCAGTGTATTTTTTGCAAGGAGCGGAGCGACTAATCGACGTGCACTTCCGGCTTCTCCGCCACGACATCTTCCATGATGCATCAAAGACCATAGCGGAAATACTCCACGTTCATGATCGAAAGCTAGACTTGGGCCAATGGCTCAAATCATCCGAGTCAAATAGAGCAATCCGCACATACAGCCAGGCAAGTGTCGATGGTCTGGAGTTCACTAAGCAGCGCGGTCTGGAAATCGATATCTCCATGACGGAGCCCCTTCGAGTTGCCCGACAAACGCAATCTCAGAAAGAAAAATGGTGGAAGGATACTAGACGGTTGGATGAAGGTTGCTTGCTGTGTCTGGTCTGGTTTCATAACGGGCCGAGTTCTATTATATTCCTAACCGTTACCAAAAAGACAATTTCGGCGAAGGGGCGAAGCTCACTCGTACCCCTTCATGGTCGGCGTCCTACCATAACCACCAGCCTGATCCCCGGCCAGGCGGACCATGACCTCGAAGCGATAGTCAGGCGTCATCATGAGCGCAATGAGGGCCAGAATATTCTCATTGAGTTCCCAAGCATTTTATTTGGCATATTTGCTCCAATACTGGATAACATGCAGCGGATGTACAAGGAAAGCCGCCTGCCTTTTTCAAACTGGATTGTTCCGAATCCTCAGCGCGTTATTGATGGAAGTTCCACCTGCGATATACCGCCACCAGTATACGCCAGACATCCAGGTTTCAGCTTCGACCTCAAACCGATCCTCAATGACAAATCGGTCTCACTATCCCTCACCCCTTCCGACATTGGTCCGAAATTGAACACCCAGCTGAAAACACTGACCTCACTGGATGAAGGCCAATGCAGTGCGCTAGTTTCCGCTCTCTCCCGCGAGTTCTGCCTGATTCAAGGACCACCAGGGACCGGAAAGTCATATTTAGGTGTACAGCTCATGCGAGTCCTGGTTGCTAACAAGGAGCGAGGGGACCTCGGCCCAATTGTCGTTGTGTAAGTAAGCATATCAGCACGGACTGGATAACTAGGCTGACAAGGTTTTGTTCTAGGTGTTACACAAACCATGCCCTGGACCAGTTTCTCGAACATCTGATTGACGAAGGTATCGACAAGATCATTCGAATCGGCTCAAAATGTACCTCGGACGCGATGGAGGGAAAGAATCTGAGGGTGATTGCGCGAGGGGTGGATAAAACATGTGGGGAGAGCTGTACGCTGGGTTCTTGCCACGCGCACCGCGAAGAAATGGAAAAGAATCTGCGAAGGAAATTTGTGGCACTCCAAAATTTGAACCGAAGATACTGGGGAGGCTTTGACTACCATTTACGGACCATATACCCCGAGGTCCACCGGCAGTTTTCCGGTAGATATGCTGACGGCTTCAAGACCCAGGAGAGAACTCCAGGCCTGTTTAAGCGGTGGATACAGGGGTCAACACAAGGTAATGCTTCAGACGGCTCCTTAGGAGAACTACGAAATGTCATCGACAAGGCGAAGCGAAACATTTGGGACCTTTCGGGTAAGGATCGTTGCACCTTGTTGGACCATCTATTGCAGGAGATCCGGGAAAAAATCATTGATGAGATACTGGACTATTTTCGCGAAGACGATGCGCTAGCCAAGCAGATTCGAGATGTGTACGACGAAGTGGACCGCAGGGTTCTCGAGGGGGCCGATGTTATTGGCGTCACGACTTCTGGCCTTGCCAGGCGTATTCCAGTCTTACGCCATATCGACTGCCGGGTTGTCATATGCGAGGAGGCCGGCGAGGTACTAGAGGCGCATATGCTCTCTGCGTTGATCCCTAGTGTGCAGCATCTCATCCAGATTGGGGACCACCAGCAGCTACGGCCGCAGATTGTCAATCACAAACTGTCCTTGGAAAGTCACAGTGGCGATCTTTATCAGCTCGACCGCAGCCAATTTGAGCGCATGGCACTTGGCGAATCTGGTCTGCCTGCATTTCCCACTTCTCAGTTAAACGTGCAACGCCGCATGCGCCCAGAGGTATCCACGTTGATTCAAAATACTATTTATGAAAAACTAGTCGACCATGACTCTGTAAAGAACCTGCCTGGTGTGGTGGGAATGGGTAAGAATGTGTTCTGGCTCGACCATGAAAATCTGGAGGATGCTGTGGATCGAGAGTTTCGAGGGGCATCTAAGAGCAATGCCTGGGAGGTTTGCATGACCCACGCTTTGGCCCGACACATAGTACGGCAGGGTGTATATGGGAGCAAAGATATCGCTGTTCTAACTCCATACGTGGGACAACTTCAGAAGCTCCGAGCAGCATTACAAAACGACTTCGAAATTGTCTTGAGTGACCGGGATCAGGAAACCCTGATTAGAGAAGGACACGTTGTTGCTGGCTCGCATGATCAGGGCCATGCTAGAATGCAAAAGAACTCAATGAGCGAGCTTCTACGGATCGCCACAGTTGATAATTTTCAAGGTGAAGAGGCCAAAGTCGTCATCACCTCGCTGGTGCGCAGTAATAAGGACAACCAAGTCGGGTTCTTGAAGACGAGCAATCGAATCAACGTGCTGCTCAGTCGCGCAAAACATGGAATGTACATTATCGGGAATTCGAAAACATACGCCAATGTTCCAATGTGGTCGCATGTTCTGGGCATGCTGCGGATGACTGACTCCATCGGGCCCAAAATCAGCCTCCAGTGCGACCGCCATTCTGAAATGGACATTATGGTTGCTACCCCGGAAGAATTTGAAGTTCTGAGCCCTCAGGGAGGTTGTAAGGAACAGTGTGACCAGTAAGACCTACAGCTCCCATATGGGAAGTCTCAGCTAACAGCCATAGGCGCCTTCCGCGTTGCGGACACCAGTGTCGAAGCAAATGTCATTCAGAGGCCCTCCACAACGCCTTCAAATGCCCGTTACAATGCGCGCGGCTCTTTGATCCATGTGGACATGACTGCCATAAACTGTGCGGGGAGCCATGTGGTCTTTGCATGACGGTACTTCACGACATTCAGCTGCCTTGCAGCCACATCAAAGATAAATTACCGTGCCACGAGGCTCAGAATTCAGAGAAAGTCAAATGCCCTGTTATGGTCCAAAAATCAGTACCATCTTGCGGACACGTCGCGACAGTTTCCTGCTTTGTGGATGTGTCGTCGGAGACCTTTCAGTGTAGCGAGCCTTGCAAGGAAATCCTTGCCTGCGGACATAAATGCCCTGGCACTTGCTATAGCTGCGCTCCACTATCACAAGACGAGGAGGGCCCCGGAAAGACAAAACATCAGATGTGCAAGGTCATTTGTGGAAGGAAGCAGGGGAGTTGCCATCATACCTGCCCTCGTCCATGCCACAGCGGCTCGGACTGTGGTCTGTGCGAAGCAAAATGCGAGGTAAGGCTGATATTATTTATGATTCTCCTGACGCTACTATGATTTTTTTTTTTTTTACTGACAGAGCTCCAACAGGTTCGATGTGCACATTCCAGATGCCCTAAAAGATGTTATGAGGCGTGCTCACCGTGTGTGGAAAGATGTACATGGGGGTGCGAGCACCAGGGACAGTGTAGTCTTCCATGCGCCGCGCCATGCAACCGGCTTCCGTGCTCCAAACGCTGCACCAAGACCTTGAGATGCGGACACCAATGCCCAGGGCTCTGTGGAGAACAATGCCCTAAGGGCTACTGCCAGACCTGCCCTGGAAAGGGTAATGTAAGAGTGGATATGGTCGAATTTAAATCATACTCGGAGATTAACCTTGACAAAACTCCAATTGTCGTCCTGGGCTGCGGCCATTTCTTTACCGCGGAGACTCTTGATGGTCATATCTGGATGCATGACGCCTATCAAACTGACAAGGAAGGAAAGTATGTCGCTCTAACCCAGTCAACGTCACTTACCCAATTCGTTCCGCGATGCCCAGACTGCCAGAGTCCCATTCAGCAGTATGCGACACAGCGTTACAATCGAGTCATTAATCGAGCTGTGCTCGACGAAACGTTCAAGCGCTTCATCATCAGTGGCCACCAAAACTTGGCGCAATTTGACGTCGATATCCAGGAGCTCGAAGCGGAATATCGAGAAATCAGCGCAAAGGCTAAGTCTTCACCTACGACACAGAGCAAGAAGGAGATCGAGAAGATACATCGCCGGAGAATGGCTTTAGCAAACAAAATCGAATTTTTCATTACTCAGGTTTCCGACAAAGAGCAACCAGTCCGCAAACTTCATGATGCGATAGTCAAGGCAACGCGAGTAGCAGCAGTCGGCGCTCGAATGACAGACCTCTCCACTGACAACCATATCCCCAATTCATCGCCAGATCAGCGCATCCTCACGGGAGGCAACATGAAGCTTTTGAAACTAAAATACACGGTCACGGATGGACTCCTCCAACTGTCCAAAATCCACAAAAACGTCGCAGCGACAGAGACTGTGGATGGCGCTAAAATGGTGCTGCAGGCGATGGAAAGATTTATTGCCGACCCCGTCTCGGAAAGCTTCCCACGCATGATCGTCGAGGCTCAGCTATATTACGCTAAGATTGCACTGTTGCTTCGCTCCTATCGCGTTGCACACGGCATTGAAACTGAAACGACGGCTTACGGCGAAAAGGCCAAGCAGTACCTGCAGCAAGCAGAGAGGCTTTGCAGCAAACACTTTCAGGGTGCCGACAAGCTTCTGGGCGCTGCCAAAGACCTGGTGAAACTACTCGAAGAGAAATGGTTTGAGGAAGTTACTAGCCATGAACTTGAAGCTATCAAACTGGCCATGGTCAGCGGTTATGGAGGATTCTCAACCCATTCTGGACATTGGTACAATTGCGCGAATGGACATCCGGTACGTCAATGTTATCTATAGAAGCTCAGCCCGGAAGTCACTAACCTTGAATCTAGTTCGCTGTGGGCGAGTGCGGGATGCCGATGGAGCTTGCCCGATGCCCGGAGTGCGGTGCGCAGGTCGGGGGTCAGAATCATGCGCCTGCTGAGGGGGTGTCACGAGCTACGCAGATGGAGGGCTGATTGATCTGTCATATTCTGATGACTTCTTTTGTGTTAGTGTTCTTTTTACATTGGTGCAAATCTGCTTCTATCACTACGCTAGTTTGGCGCGCCTTGGTGGGCTAAATGTACTTACTGGTTGACTAGACTAAGATAGCTTGCGCTTGCGAATCCCCTCTTGACCTTATCAATCAGAGCGTTGCAACCTATTACTTTGCGTTATAGTATCCATCTAACAATCATGATAAATGGGCCTCTAAAGTGTAGGATGTCGGCAACAAGGCTCCCAGGACCATTAGTGACGTTCAACCCCTTGAGTTTCACTGAAAGTCTAGATTGTGAGCTTTCTTCAATCGCTACCTAGTCATGCACACATTAACTCCTCTAGACTGATAAAATAATTGAAATGGATGGTGAGAATTGCCCAGAAACAGTGTATTTGAGCATTGGGTGGGCAAGAAAGGTAGAAATATGACACATCGCCCATGGGTGTTGGTTTAAGTAGCCTGATCTTTCGCGGATCGAAAATTGTAAAAGCTGTAACTATCCATACTTTCTAATAGTACTACCTCAAATTTATGCGGCAAGAACCGGTGTTGCCCCGGATTGCTGGATTGGGCAAACGCCGAGGGAAGCTGTGCCACACCTAGCTCAGCCTCGCTCAGGAAAATGCGGTGCGGCTGTGGCAAGGCAAATCCGGAAGCAAAATGTAGGTAAAAGGATTGGCAGTGAAGGAAAGCTGTTGGAAGGTACCTACAGAGTACCTAGATTTAATACTAGTCTACCTAGCCAAAAGTCCGGCTGCGGCTTATAGTAGTCTTCATATGTGCCTTTGTTGGTTTGTATCTTCTGGACTAACACAAGACCTTTCAACCTCGCTAGGCTCATTAATATCAACATCTGCACCGCTCCCTATTTATTCCCTGTCCTTTCTCCCGAATTACTACTCTTCCACAACCTCTACATCTATTGCACTCTTCCAATCTTTCCTCGAATTTCTCCAAGTTCTCCAAGTTTTCCAAGCGATATGGTTTCCAGTAAACCTAGAAAGAGCGTCATGCTCGCAGACCCCACGCTACTCGAGAAGATTGACAAGCTCTTCGCCTATAACATTGGCGAGTACATTAGCCTTCCTCAACTCGTCGTCGTCGGCGAGCAATCGAGCGGAAAGAGCTCTGTTCTCGAGGGACTGACCAAGATGGCGTTTCCCCGAGATAGTGGACTCTGTACCCGATTCGCAACCCAGATTATGTTTCGCCGTGATCTAACCTCAACAAATCGAAGAATCGTTGCATCGATTGTTCCCGCACCAGATGCGGATAAACAGAGGGCGGAGAAGCTGCGCGCATGGCAAGCTGATAACCTGCAAAATCTCGATTCCGTTGTCTTCTCAAAGATGATGGCTGACGTGAGTCTACTGTAAACTATGTCCTATAGAAATTTCCTTGCTAACCAAGGCTCACAATTGGTAGGTGCATGACCTAATGGGCCTTTCCAAGAAAGATTCTCGCAACGGTTTGCCGGCCTTTTCGAGCGATGTACTGCGGCTTGAGATCTCTGGCCCGGATGAGGAACACCTCAGTGTGATTGACGTCCCTGGAACCTTCGAGAGTACGACCCCTGGTTTGACGACCGACGCGGATAAGGCTATGATCAATAAGATGGTGCTTACCTACATGAACAACCCGCGATCAATCATACTCGCTGTGATGCCTGCAAACGTGGACCTTGCCACTCAGAAGATCGACCAAGCGGCCCGCGACATTGATCCAGAAGGAACGAGAACGTTGCGAATTCTTACCAAACCTGACCTCGTTGATAAAGGAGCGGAACAAGAGATCGTGGATCGGATTAACAACGGTGGCTCGAACTCCAAGTTTGGGTGGTTCGTCGTGCGTAACCTGAACCATAAGGAGCTGCAGGAGAAAACGGTCGACAGGGATGAAGCAGAGAAGGAGTGGCGAGATAGAGCCCCATGGTCATCGGTGGACAAAGACAAGTGGGGAATTGAAGCTCTGAAGACGCGCCTTCAAGAAATACTTTCGTTCATAGTGCGGAAGGAGTTCCCATCGGTAAGCGAAGTCTCATCTCCTGTTCGAAATATATGCTGATATCGGCGCCAAGGTTCGTGCGGAAATTGGAAGCAAGCTCAAGAAGGCAAAAGAGGAACTGACTTCACTCGGCGCCGAGCGCGAAAATTCCACACAGCAACGGACATATTTGCTTGATATCATTTCCCGTTTCGAGACAATCACCCAACATGCGAAGACAAACAATTATGGCGCAATGGATATGTTTGATCAAGCTCAAGAGCTTAGGTTGGCAACTTGGATTGTCAATCGAAACGAGAAATTTGCAAGGGACATGGACGAACGAGGCCACTTGCACTATTTTCAGGTTACCGAAGATGAAGGGGTAGACCAGGAAGAAGACGATGATACTTCTATCCCTAACAGGAACCTAGAGTCTTGCCCTGACGTACAGGACATTCTACCCGAGGCAGCAAAGGTTCTTGGGCCTCTTGGAGGAATTGAATTATGGCTTAAGCGCGTCTACATCGAATCTCGAGGGCTTGAACTTGGCACTTTCAGCCCAGTGCTACTGGGCGCAACCATGAAAAGACAGTCTTCGAAGTGGCCAGCTTTAGCACGGGGTTACGTCAGTGACATCATAACAATCGTGCACTCGTTCGTGTTGAAGACACTTGAATACGCATGCCCCAACCCTCTGGTTCGCCAGAGTCTCCTGTCCCGGTTGATGGACGGTCTCTTGGAAAAGTATACACAGGCACTCGAAAAGGCCGAGTTTCTCTCTCAAATTGAACGGTCCGGTACCCCGATTACCCTCAATCATTACTTCAATGATAACTTGGAAAAAAGGTATGTACGCATCATCACAATATTCCCCCTCCATTTTGTTAACGTCTTGTAGTCGGCAGCACCGAATGGCCAAGTCTCTGAAAGGCAGTTCGTTTTTCCACGGAAGCAAAGAAGTCATATCCGTCAAGGACATTTTCAAGCATAAACATATGAGCAATTCCGAGCACGTGGTCCGAGAAATCCACGATATCCTCAAGTCATACTACAAAGTTTCCCGCAAGAGGTTTGTGGATAACGTGTGCATGCAGGCAGCGGATTTCCATCTTGTCTCGGGGCCGGACACTCCCATGTCGCTGTTTACCCCGTCATTCGTGACGACTCTTACTGACGAGGAGCTGGAAGAAATTGCTGGAGAGGATGCTCATCTCAAGAGGAGGCGGGCCCAGTTGAGGAAGGAAATCGGGGATCTCGAAGCGGGAAGGAAAATTGTACTCTAATCTATCTCACCGTTGGAAAGGGATACTTTTGGGCAGTAACTTCCTGGAATTGTGGAAGCCATGGAATATTTAGACCGGTCAGTTTGTTTGTTTTGAGTATTATTGATTTGAATGCAACTTGTTTAAGTCCCACAACGACTATCCTGTGACTGGATTCTGACACCCCGTTACCTGATACCGCACCACCACTGATGGTTTCACGCTGGCTATTTATCTACTTTGACATCCCTGTTGTTAGTTACAAGCTATTAAGTGATACAAGTGCTGGACGTAGCAAGAGAAGCTGGCTAGGCTTAAACAAGCAGTATACTTTTTGCGCTCGATACCATCGTGAGCCACTGCTACCCCTCCCTCCATTTAGTATGGGTGTGGTTAATATTCGCAAATTGGGCTGATTTCAAAGAATTTGGTTCACCCCTCCTTGTCCTGCGAAACGTTAGTTAGACAAGCTGCCGCCAAGCCACTGTTGTAGGGGCTGTGTCCATTGCGCTGATGTAGAGACAGACTGCCATTGAAAGATCTACTACACTGCACTGATATTGGGGTGCTGTTAATATCAGTATTTTAGTCATGCCACTCTTGCCCAAAAGTAAATACTGCCCAGCATAGTAGTGTGTTGCAGACTTCAGAACCGACCACCCCAGACCTGTAATCATTTCGTGGTAAAAGCACGGGAACATTATCAAAGGGAAATAATATACATGACGGGATTTAAGAGATATCTTACCTAGAAGCAGGCAAACCTGCGCACTACCCTGCTGAACAGGTGTTATGCAGGAGAAATTCACCACATTTGGGCAACGTGAAAATAATAATGTAAATTGGGAATATTTTCCTTGCGGGCATTCACTCTTTCTTATAGCAGATTTAATGTGCACCACTTTCTGCAACCTCGAGGCCACATCTCCCCAGATAATGCAAGAAGCTGAGCTCGATGATTCGCATAAGTAACACGCATCGCCCACTTCGCTCCTAAACCCCAGTCTACACCGTCTGAAACCCATCTTCTTCTACTCGAATTTCTTCTATTCCGTCTCTCCAAGTTCTTGAGCCTTCTCAAAGAGCGCAAACTTTATTTGCTCGCTTTTTCTCTCTCTTTCTCTCTCTTTCTCTCTCTTATTCCTTTAACCCGGAGCACTCACGGGAGGCTGCTAGAAGGGTTGGGGGGCCAAAAGGCAAGAGAACCCTGCCACCAACAAGGAGCATTGTGACGGTGTTTGGTATGCCTCGCAAGAGCCATGCTGATGTTCCGTGGACTGCCGAAGAAAAGCTAAGGCTCTTGCGTCTGAGACACGAGCATAGACACCTCCGGTGGAGAGAATTTCATGCGGTATGGAGCTTGTTTTCTCTGATTGTCCCCCCAATGTGCCCGTACCAAATCCCTCATTCTTCTCCCCTTCTCTCAGAGACCCATGTTCCGGCTTCATAACTGACTCATTGTATCTTATCCTCATAGTTAAACTACTTCTCGAACCGAACCCGCTCCTCCATCGAAAACGTCTGGCATCTCCTCGGTGTGACAGTAAAAGATCTCCGGGGTATTACGGATCTTGCGGAAGTGGGAGTGGAAGCTGTCGATGAGCGTGACGAACCCGACGTCAATTCTTCTCAGATAAAAATGGAAAGCGAGGAGGACATTGATCACAATATGAGCAGGATGAGGCGCAGAGACGACACCGGCGATGATTCTGAGAATATAGGCGGAGAAGGTCCGCGGAACAAGATGGTGAATTACCCAAGTCAACTTCGCGCTGTCAGCGGTTCTGAAACTGGGCTAACCTCAGTCTTTGTAGCGCCGGCCTGCTGCTGCCTGGGTCAGCCAAAGGGAAGCGGAACGCCGCCGGTTTCACCATTACCCGGCAGACCAGCGACCACAACCTGCGCCGCGCCCCGACCAGGAGAACGCGTCAACTCTGAAGTTCGAACAGGTGCATGAAGACAGTAGATCAGACACAACGGTGCCTGATTCGGCATTTGTGCTGTCTCCAGTTATCAGACATCCTCCCGCTACGGCTCCAGAGACAAGCACAGGAACCCACACTCATTCCGAGCAGCAGAACAGACGTCTCCCGCCAATTGATCACATAGTGACAGCCATACCATCCTTCCACCACCTACAACAGCAACGCTCGAATACCGAACCCAGACAGCCTTTCGAGTCTGCTCAAAGTCCCGAAACAATTATATCGTCACCCAGGTTGGTGCCCAGATATAGCGCTCAGCCACTAACCCAGGGAATGGAAAGAGTCTCCGAAGCTTATATTACACATCAAAACGAGGCTGGCCATGGGGTTGTGTCCCACAATGTACTGCCACAACTGAACCAGCCTTTGAATGCGTTCACTCAACCTCAGCCTGCCTTCGTACACCGCCGTTCCCAAATCGCTGAGACCGCATTCCGCCACAACCACGACCAGGCTCCTGAAGCCCACAAGGCTACTAGACAGCATAATAACACGGCTTCAGAGGGTCCTACTCCTGTCGAATACGATTCCATTGATAAAATCCTGGGTCATATCCACAATCAAAAGGCAATCGAGTCCCATCAGATCCAGGGAAAGATTAGGACCCTAATGAGCCAGTCTGAGACCTCAAGAATGTTATCTAATCGTGCGAGGGAACTCCTGGATAGACTGCAAAGACCTGGTGGTCTGTTGAATATCGAGCTTTGGGAAGTGTATGAACTACTCTATGCAGTTGATGCGAATGAGGCGGGCCGCTTAGCCTGAGGTGACATACGATAGACACGTCATTCGCGCTCCGGCTTTCCGCATCTTGACGGCATGGCCGATATGCCTTCTGGGTCAAGGTTCCGTATTATGACAATATGAGAAGCTTGGGCAAGGACACAGATGACACAATTGACTGGAAGTTTATGTATGGAGTCTCATTTTGGGTTTCTAGTTTTGTATCATAGGTTTTGTAAGTCAAGGGAGACGTGGCTTTCAAATGAAGTTGAAGTCTTTTAATATTCCTAATTAGTATTTCTTGTGGCTTTGCCTTCACCTCAAATCATAGTGGGCTTCCGCCCTGTGCGTACCTTTGACCGTGACCTCCGCTCAAACAAAACAACTTCTTTCTGTGCTCCTTCCACATCTCTCTATCTACTTGGTTTCAAAATCTCTTGACCTTAGCTGAGAAGTTCTTTCTCATTGCCTACTTAACTCTTGCTGTCAACGGCGTTTTCCAGTGCACTGGCATCCTTTATACTCCATCTCCACCTTACATCTTAGTCCTACCTCCAATTTGAACCTGAACCGCCCCAATCTTCCAATTAGCTTTGTCTATTCAATCAGCCACGGCTGCTAAGATGGGTCACCGCTGGTCTCTGTTTGACGCAGAGCAGCTGCTCAGCCTTCGGGCTGAACACCATGACCTGAGCTGGCAGTTTAATGATGTATGATCTCCCCATTCCCGCTCTACTTTCCTCTCTACCTACGTGATTTTATGGGACACCAAAGCCCAGTTTGTGTTGTGGAGCATCTGCTAAACCGCCGTTTCATAGTCTAGCTTAAATACTTCCCTGACCACACCAATGACGCCGACTATACCAAGTGGCGTCGAAGCTGCTCGCAGTCTGAAGAGTCCGGCACGGAAGGATACGCTGACAACAACAACAACCTGGCCAGTGAGGACAGCTATGGGACTAGCCACAACTACAACACGCGCAGCAGGAAGATGAAATCTTCTGGGGCGGGCCTGGACGATCTCCGTGTTGCCAAAAGGCGTTCTAGCACCACCACCACTACCACCACTGAGGACAGTCTTCAAACCAGTCACAGCCTTGATACCAATGGAAGAAAGAGAACATATGATGTGGCAGGCTTAGAGGATAGGCACGACGCCATTAATTCTCGTCACTCTGGACAAATGGTAAAATTACGCTCATCCGTAAGGCAAACTCTTCCAATCCTGCTTTTGTGTAGAAGCTAACTCCTGCGTAAGGCCGGACTTTCTGTCTCTGAGGAACATCGCGAATTCACTTTCTATCCTGAATCAGCCCAGTATGACCAAGACGGTTTTTACCAGGAAGAGTCTACTTTGGATCTGGGCTCCCCTGAGGATGAGTATGGCGATGAAGTCTATGACGAGGACGAAAATGGTGAAGACTATTACGAGGATGAATGTGATCGAGAGGATCAAGAACATGACGGCGATGACCTCGCCAATGGCAACGACGATGAATATGACTTTGAAGACGAAGGACGATCTCGTGAAAATACTACCACCGTTCGCATCGTCGAGAGCTCTACGGCCACGGTTGCTGAAGCCGACGGGTCTGGTACAACTTGGGCAATCCACATCTTACACAAGCACCGTTACCGACAGCACCGGGTATTGACGCCATGGTAGTGACCGCGAGGACGGGGCCCATACCCCAGATGGCTGGCCTATCGGTTATCTTGCACCGCCATCTCCACCAGTTAACAAGTGGACAGCCATCAATGAATCTCTCGAATCTTTGATTCTCCAAGACCGTGTCCTCGGGGCACGACTATCATTCTCAAACCGGGTTGGATATGCATGAAGATCAGCATAGGACAACCAAACCGCTTCTTGAAACCAACAGCGATGGTGGAGAACACAATGGCCCTCATGGAGGCCGTCTTAACACAGATAGGCTGATCTTCGGACCGCCAAACCACCCTCGAGCGCAGTCTACCACCACTGGAGACACTGCAAACACAAAACACACAACTTTTGGAGAGTTGCTACAGAACACCCAGACGCAGAAAACGGCCGAATACCACCAGCTGAAGACGCAAATTAAGGATGTTAGAAAGCAAACGAGAATTCTGGTTAAGCAATCGAAGGCTGCCAAGAAGCAAGCCGAGCAGGCCGGAGAGCTCTTCGAGCGACTTCAACATCCTGGCGGTTTGCTAAACCTGGTTCTTGGTGAGGCGTGTGAGTTGATCGGAGGTGCGGTTGCGAGCGATTCTACTGGCGCTTCTCTTGAGTGAAGGTACGAGTGAGGTTAGCGAATGTTTCGTGGTGGGAGTTTCCACGTTTGAATGTTTGGGTACGGAACTAAGCCATTGCAATATCTGGAGAGGTCGTTGTTTGTATCATGTTACTAATAAACGTGGCGTTGGAGGGTATTGGTCTGGAGATCTGGAGATCTGGCGCATTGGATAATTGGTTGTTTTATAAATAGGCCGTAGTTGGAGATATCTTTCGAAGATCCATTTATTATTGTTGAATCCCCTTTGCTCTTTTTGCTGTGTAAACTTACCATGAACAATGCGCAGTGACAGGTCTTATCATTGGGCAATGCAAAGCACAGGCAATAATTAGGGCCCCCGCGTTTCGGATCTGTGGCCTACTTTACTTTGGGTACCTTAGGTTCGTCTCCATTGCAGCTGGTAGTAAACCAGAGTAAGTAGTTCAAAATCTGCGCACAGTCTGTATACTATCTACAGTGCATGCGATAACGCTTTCTCCCCATTCCTCCTCAACTATTCCCTCGTGCCCTCCCACACCTTCCCTTCCTTCCAAGAGCCCTCGACGGCCTTTGATCTTCCACTCTTCCTTCCACGAGGCAACTTGTTCCGCCACACCTAATGTACTTTGTGCTTATAGCTCCTCGACTGCCAGTGATTTAGATTGTGCGCAGGCGCATCATTAACTGTCGGCAAGTTATGCAGCACTGCCTGATCATGTGCCAGGCAAATTAATGTGTCTGAACTAGCGTTGAAATGCACCAGCTTCTCAACAGACCGCTGAGCTTCCGCCCAATTGATATACAGGCCCAGAATGGAACAAAGCGCCCAACCGCTTAGAGGACATTGTATGTATGACCCTTGTTAGGCAGGATATCCAGTACGGACCTCTATTGAAGGAGAACAAGGCGTTTGTGCTATGTTGGAAAGCACAATGGGCTTCACTTTAAAGAAACATGTATGGCCATAAATAAGCGTCGGAGCACAGTTTATCTCGTGGTACATAATCAGTATTGGTGCAACACCCGAATATTGACGGTCTGGTTGTGAAGCGAAATGTCTTCCTCCAACAACTTTCTCAAGCTTCCGGTGGAGCTCATCTTGTTAATCCTCGAGTACCTCGCAGTACCAGACGTGGCCTCATTCATGAAAGCATCCAAGACGTCCTGGCAGATCGCTACTCGTGTTGTGGACAATTATCCTACCGACGAAATCCTGTCTCAATTCAGGAAAGCAGCGTTCGCTAGCGGCCCGGAAGAAATGCTCTCCATCCTGCCCATTGTGCGTCACCTACACAAAGCTGGCGCGGCCATCGGCTACGAGGCTCTGATTCTATCCTGCCTGAGCTCCTGCTCCGAAGCCGTCTGGCTCCTCATCAACGACGGAATCCCTTATAGCGTGGTAGATCGCGTCTGCGCTGCTGGGTTTACTCAGCAGAACTCTCAGCGCACACCCCTCTACTACGCAATACGCAACCCCCACCCGGGTCCGCTACAGGTAATGCTCGACTTCATGGCTAACGAAGACCAGAGCACAAACAACTACCACGGCGCCGTATGCACCACCGCTCCGTACGCCCAGGAGGCACTGGACTGGGCAATCCTCAGCAAGAACTTGGCAATAGTCGAGCACCTGCTGGCAAATAGACAGCAAAACGGCATCGACGTCAACCGCCCCTGTCCCCAACACGGCGCCCCCGTGCTGAACGCCGCGCAGCACGGAAGCTCGTACATTATGATTCTTCTGCTCATGCACGGTGCGGACGTGCGCGCCCGCGATCCTCGCACGGGTTGGACGGCCATACACCACGCCGCCGCAAACGGGTCCTCAACGCTCATCGATCTACTCCACAGCGCAGGCGCGAAGATCGACGATGTCGAGCACCGACTCGGGCACACGCCGCTCCTCCTCGCCGCAGGCCACGGACACCGCGAAGCGGTCGGGGCGCTCCTTAACTGCGGCGCAAACGTCGCGCACGCGAACAGGCTCGGGCGCAGCGCGCTCTCGATTGCGGCTGCTATCGACGACTGGTGGGTGGTCAACCTGCTGCTCGAGTCCGGGGCCGATGCGCGGCAGGTCTGCGCCGAGGGACGCAGTGCGTTCGAGTACGCTGCCGCGCGGAATAGCAGGCTCTCTGCGCTGAGTCTTGCCAATGCGGTTGGGTGCGCTGTGGATGCGTCGTTGCTTGGTCGGGGCCCGCTTGATTATACCACGCAGCGGTTCTTCCGGCGGAAGCCGGTACACAGCGGTGATTCTGCTACTGCTACTGCTACTGCTGCTGGGCAGGGAAAGTATACTCATGATCGGGACGCTGAGGTGCGGAAGTTGGCCAACCTGCTTGGGTGTAAGCTTAGTGGGAACAAGACGGCGGATGCGTACCTGGTTGAGTGTGAGATGAGCGCGTTTGTGGGCTTTGATCGGTTCGAGGGGTCGGTTGGCTGGGAGGATGAGGATGCGTAGAGGAGAAACTATCATCTTTTTCGAATGATGACGGTGAGTGATATTTCTTCTTTTCTTCTTTTCTTCTTTTCTTCTTTTCTTCTTTTCTTCTTTTCTTCTTTTCTTCTTTTCTTCTTTTCTTCTTTTCTTCTTTTCTTCTTTTCTTCTTTTCTTCTTTTCTTCTTTTCTTCTTTCTTTTTCTTCTGTCTCGCTTTCTATATAGGACTGCGCCAGCGGCGGCGTAGATATATCCTAACTTGATTCTACTAGTCCTGAACAATCTTTCTTTGCCCCGAAATAGCCTTATACATACATGTAATAGTCTTTTACCTAAAGCCTCGCGACAGCACTCTGTTTCCGCGCCTGCGCTGCAGCTGCACGTCCAGCCCTGCGCCCAAAGACCGCTCCAGAGGTAAGCCCACTCCCACCGGGGTAGTTGTCGTAGAAAAGGCCGCCGAGCATCTCACCCGCGCAATACAGGCCAGGGACCGGAGAATCCGTAGCAGACGATATAACGCCGGCGGTTTCAGGGTCGACAGCCAGTCCTCCAAATGTAAATGTCACGCCGCAGGTCACCTTGACAGCAACGAATGGTCCCTTGGTTAGCGGCGTAGCCCAGTTTGATTTGGCCAGTGCGAGTTGCTTTCGGGTTGATTGTGTTGAAAGGCCGTCCTTGACCGCTGGGTCCCATTTGTGGCTGGGGTTCTCGGCTTGGAAGGCTGCCACAGCCTCGTTGTACTCTTTGATCGTGGACAGGAACCTCCCCTTGTTTCGCAGGCCGCGCTCTGCGCACTTCTCAGTCAGCTCTTCAAGCGTATTAGCAGAAATACGCTCCACAATCTCATCGCGATACTCCTCACCCCGCAACCACGGCGTCATCGTAGCATCCCAGACCTGGAACGCCGCATGGCCCGGCTGCGCCAGAATTGCCTTCCCAAAAATCGCGTACGTATAATTCCGCATATCAACCCCTTCATCGACAAACCGCTCGCCCTCGAGATTCAACATCAGTCCCAACGGATACCCCGACTTTGTGAACTCATTCGAAATCTCGCGGTCCCCCGAATTCGCAGGCGCATTCGCATCCCACGCCACAGAGTGACACCCGGACCAGTTGCCCGCCTGCTTTGCAGAGACGTCGCGGATGGCCATCTCGAAGCACGAGCCGTTGTTATACGGCGTGCCGCGCACTTTGGCGAAGTCCCACCCGGGCCCCAGGAACTGGGCACGCATCCGCGGGTTCGCTTCGAAGCCGCCGGCGGCGAGAATCACAGCGCCGGCTGGGATCTCCTTCTCCCCGGCGCGGTCCTCCACAACCACACCATTGACACTCCGGGTAACGGGATCGAGAAGCAACCTCTTCGCGGCGGTGCCATACACGATCTTCACACCCAATTTCTCCGCCGCTTTCTGCTCGTCAGCCACGAGCCCCTTCCCCCCATCCTGCGTCTTGAGACACATTCCACCCCAGAACTTAAATCTCCCATTAATCTCGTACTCCTGGCGGTTAAACGACAGCTGAAAGCGCACTCCATGCCTCGCAAGCCACTTCACGGCCTCATTGCTATCGCGCACAAGCGTCTTTGACAACGCCGGATCCGAGCGCCCGATACAGATCCGCTCGATATCGCCGCTGAAGTTCTTGGGTGTGTAGGGCACCATATCAATTCGGGATGCTGTCGCATCGTCGACGTTGTTGACGAGCGGGAGGACGTCGGCGAGCCCGTGGTGGACGGTGCGGAATGCCCCCGCTGTGAAATATGAGTTGCCGCCGGCCCAGGACTCGGGACAGCTGTCTATCAGCAGAACGTCATGGGCGCCGCTTTCGGCGGCGGAGATGGCGGCGCAGAGGCCGGCGTTCCCGCTGCCGATTACCAGAACAGAGGATTTGGTGGGGAGGGCCGGCATTTCCTGTTCTTGTGTATGCAGTTGTATCCTTGGTATGTGAGAATTTGGCAATGTTATATTCTTGACGCAAAAGTAAGTTGGAGGCCAACCGAGGACTACTGTACGGCAATTGGAGGCGGTCGTTGCCGACTATTTAAGGCTTGGCTGGGGTGCCGTGGCTGTCATTGTGGGGAAGCCGATCAGCGGGGTCTGGCGCTCCGTGTCACGGAGTGAGACTCTCCGTCTCGGCAATTCCCGAAATGGTCGGCTAACTATGCAAAAGTGCACCATCGATTCTGGACGTAAGGTCGATATGATCCCGCGGGCAGTCCCGCGGGAGGGAGAAGTATATGTACCGAGACTCCAAAAATAAATAGGCGGCATTTCTACATTTGGTCAAGGAGCACTGAATATATCTCTTGGCAACGAAACAGTGATGGTATTTTAGGCACGGATTAGTATGGGCACGATGTTTGAAATTTTATGGAATTCTATGAGGGTAAGTGTCCGATAAGAAAGACAGTAGTGAATGAGGAGTAATCCGCCAAAAATGATCTGATATGGAAAGTACGGCTGGCCGGAAATGGTCGCTCTTCCCATTTTGGAGAATCCACGTCCTGCTGCTCGTCGGCGTTCCTTCCACGCGTGCACAGTACTATATTCGACATCTACGAGTCTCCTCTAATTTGACTTCTGCGTCTATCTCAATTGTCCACCGGCGTCTATACACCGGAGAATCCTCACTCAACCTTCTCCTTCGTCGCCTTGATTCCCTCCCGCATCACAGCGACCACATCGTCAACCGTCGTCCCCCTCTGCCTCCTCCCCGGCTGCTCCAGTCCCAGAGCCGTATCCTCCGCAACAACCCGATAAACTTCCGCGACGCCGTCAAACCTGTTAGTCTTAGTTAGCATCGAATATCACCCACACTCGCGAGAAGAGACATATGAAGAATTAGATTTATAGTAGGAAACGTACAGTCCAGAACTAAACCCCCCTGCCTCCTCCATCGTCCTCCCAATTTGCTGCATCTCATTCACCCAGCGGTACGCCTTCGGGGGCATACCCACGAGGCCGCGATCGGCGGCCGCCAACCCCTGCTTGTTGTGTTTCTCTAAATGCTGGCGGAGCTGCGAGTACACGCCCATCGAGTCCGCTGTGACGAGCGCCTGGATCGCGATCGCGGTGAAGCCTTTCGTAGTGCTTGCGAAGCACATTTTCAGGCCTGATGCTGGGCCGATTGTCTCGGCTATGTGGTCAATGTTTAGAGTCTGTGCGAGGTGAGTATAGGGTAGTTTGGTGGGCCCGGAGACGACGATCGATGGACGCGACCACCCTGTCGGCGCATCAGACTTCGGGCTGGGAGGCCCGCCGATGATACCGCCGTCGATGAAGATGATGTTCGGATTGGATGTAAAGAGGGACTTGACTTGGTGTGCATGGCTCGGCGCCACGGCGTTCAAGTCGAGATAGTACAGCGGGTTTTTGCGAGTGTTGGCTTCGGTGGGCGTGGCATCCGCCACGCGCTTAGCTGTCACGAGGGCGTCGCGAGGCGGCACGATTGACAGAATACATGTCGCTGTGGAGGCTAATGCGGCGATAGAAGGGAGTAACTCGATGCCGCTTGACTTGGCTCTTTCGCGGGTATGCTCGCTGTGGGGTTTGTATCAGCGTAGCTCGAGTGAATTGCTGGAGATGAACTTACCTTCGGTCTTCAGCAAAAGTCGCAACCTTGTATCCATGACCGATGAGCAGTTTTCCGATTCCAACCCCCATGTCCCCGATGGATAGGATCCCGATTACCAATCCCTCTTCGGTCATTGCTCCTAAATGATCAGGTTTTGATGGATCGTCGATATTCTGGATTCCTAAGGGAAACGGATGGCGGATTCTATACAACTAGCCAGCTCCTGTCAAGAACAGCCTGAAATAGTAGGCAGATTGTAATTCCGAAGAGTTCGGAGAATCTGAAGATGAAGTCGGCGATACGGCTCAGCTTGAATTGCGCCATCCGCTGATTAATGGACGTGGGGCACGAGCGGGGTAGTCGATACGCACTAAGAAGCCAATGTCATACTCTAGTGAAGGATAACAATTGCCATCAAAGATAGAACGAAGGCAATTTGTCAGACTGATAATGAAGATATTTCAAAGCTTGTACGTATACTGAAATCGCAGGAACTCATCGTTTAAGAAATACAAAAGTTCCCAGCAACCTATTTCCTTAAGCACCGCACACACTACATGTATACCCATCTAGAACGGATCTTATTAGCCTGCTCTACGACTTGCCAACGTCGCCTAATACTGCAGTTGATGGGTAGTTGTAGCTTCTTGCTAGGGACTTTACCGTATTACATCTAACTGGTGCTCTTCCAGTACACAGGGTTTTGATCCATAGCAATGGGACCAACCATACTGGGCTGAACGACCAAGGTACTCGAATCATCTGCGTCGAGTGACTAAAGGCTGCATAGACGCGCAAACCTGACCTGAGAGATCTGTGTCCGAAGAAAAGATTTGCATATTTGGAAAATATGTTGGCGGCATGTATCTCTCTGACATGGTAGGATGTGCTGATAGTCTCAGAGTTGTTATGAGCATCCCATGGAGTCAAGCTGAAAGAGCTGAACGCCATAATCGCCGTGCGCGCCTGGTGGCCGTGGTGAAGAAATCACTGTTTGGCATGGAAGAGCGACAAGTATCGTCCACATAATTTCCGCAGAAGCTGGCTTCTCATCGCGAAAAGCTTCCGTCTTCTTGAGATGGATCATCTGATGGGGCTGTGTGCAGCTCGTGCAAGCCCTACAGGGCTGGCAATGGTTCTCCAGAGCCCTTTGCAGCCGTGAATACGGAGCAATTTTAAACGTGGAAGGCGAGTCCCTGCCATACAACAATCGTTTAAAAGCACCTAGAAGCCGAATCTTGGCAGACTACATATAATATTACACTCATTTCAGGTCATTTGCATTTTCACGATCCATCCTCGCACGATCGACCCTAAGCTCGACAGTCTCCCTCGCCAAGTCAAACGTACCCACCTACCCATACTTCCGCTCCAGTGGGATCCAAACCCAACCAACGTCCTTTCAGTGATCCACTGGTCTCTTGCCTCGCTATTCAAGGCGGCTGTGAAAAGGGGTTTGCAGGGGAGGAATCGCTATCCGCTGCCTCAATCATGTTGTCGTAGTTGTCAACCATTTTAACATGAGGCAAACGGACAAAAGAAAAAGACCGCATTCAGGATCCCGCGATACTCGACATCTCCTTCCTCGCACAGCTCCTGGTTGTCCTGTTGCATAGTTCTTTTTCATACCAGCCTTCATAAAGGGTACCGCCGTTAGGAGTTAATTAGGTCCTATGAACCTGCTATCCGCGGCTTCGGATCAGGTTGCTTCCCCCGGGCCCCTTGAGGCAACCAGCAATGCCGAATTTCGTACTGCAGTTTGAGAAAGAAGGCTTCCGTGGGCGTGGAATGTATATAGGAGTGCTTGCCGAATGAAGGTATGAATGTAGCATTTGCCATAGCCTGACGCGGCAAATGTGCTAAGACATGCTTCATACAGTAAATTGTAAAGGTCCGCGGAGGAAGCTATCCTGTAAATTTGGCATAAAACCATAGGCATCCAGTCCAACGTTCAAAAACTCTTTCAAAGTATTCCCTCAGCAGCGCTATAAAACAGAACTCTTCCCATTACGATATCCTGAAGACATCTCTCACAATGCGCATTTCTCTCGTTGCAGTTTTCACATTTTTCGCTCTTGGCCTTGCCCAGGATGTCGGTGAGGGCGATCAACAAGATTATGGGGACAATGGGCTTGGCCAGAATGTCGGTGGTGACGAAGAACAAGGTGCTAAAGATGTCGGCTTTCTCTACAACGAGGAGGAGGGACCCGAAATCACGAAGCGCGAGGCTGCGCCTTACTCCTACTGCCCTGGCTCCCCTACCAACGAGAGGCACCAACGTCAGATCTTCGGTGAGTTCGTCGAGACTCTCTACGGCGAAAAGAACGTCAGCAAGGCCTTCGAGCTGTACGTCGACACGAACATCACCGAACACGACCCCTTTGACGAACAAGACCGGGATGCGATTGTCGCGAGACTTGAAGGGATCATCGGGAACGCTGAAGTGACGATTCTTCGCACCAGTTTCAACAACGACACCGGCCTCGTCTTCATGAGAGTTGAAGAGGAGGACCCCGTCGCTTTTGCTGATATCTACCGCATGGATGGGACCTGCATCGTGGAGCACTGGGACGTTGCGCAGACCGCACAGACCAGGCCGGCCAATGCTAAAAACCCAATCGGCATGTTTTAGAGCTCAGTCCGCAGCATCTGAATGAGGTTGGGTTTCAGGGTTACGGCAGCTGCTATTCTCCCCAAGTTTGTATTCGATATGTTAGTCGAGACGGATTCTTCTGGTTTGGGTGACCGAGCATTCAATAAGGGAGATATGAGTGTTTTGGCTTTGTTATAATTCTTGAAGTGTGTTCCTGGTTGTTGTTATAGTCTTAATCCATGTGCCTGACCTTTTTTCTTTAGATTATTTGAACATCTAGAGTAAAATTTATTAAGAGCTTCGCAGTGGCTAGTAGTCCCAATTATTTTGTTAATAGATGGCGAGTTTATTTCAGCTCTCTTACGGTGTGATGAATCTGTTCAGTGCGTAGATTTATTGCCTTTTCTATGGTGATCTTGCAAATAGACTAGAGGCACATCCCAGACTCCACATGTACTTGATTGCTGCCGAACTTGAATTTCCCCCACCTATTCAACGTGAGGCATGTAGAAGCCTCTGGAGGATTTTTTTTTCTCCCTGATGGCCATTCTTAACTACCCCTGAGGCAACCACAGTTAAGCGTGCCGATGCTATGGCAGTTCCAGACATCCACATTCCCGGAGCCGCATCCCAGCCGACTCTAAATAGCCAATGTCGCACAATACTATAGACCCTGACAGTAGCGTAAATTTCTCTAACTATGTGTCCCTAGTTACAGGCAAAATTAGGATCCTAGCGACCGCCAGCATCCGCGTTTAAAAAAAAAAAACAAAGCCAGGGTCTTATTGATTGCTCTTACATGCTCTACACCAGTCAAACATCTCTAGATTTGCTTGCTATCCTTTTCACTGTTCCAATGTTGAAATCCAACTGCCTCTTACCACTGCTGTGGCTGGTTCTTACAGCAGTAGCAGAAGATGTTCACCTCAAATGGGATGTCGGTTGGGTTTGGGCTGCTCCGGATGGGTTTGCGTGCCCTATGATTGGAATCAATGGCAAATGGCCTTGCCCACAGGTGGACGTCAACTTGGGCGATCGCATAATCGTGGACGTGCATAACAACCTTGGCAACCAATCAACTGGTATACACTGGCATGGGTTTCGCTGTAGTTGGTTCTTACCTAGAGTTAGATATACTTGGATTAGTATAGGTACTCGACGGAAAGAGGACGAGGAAGAGAATGAGAAGAAAAAACGAGATGCACAGGTTGTTTTAATCTCTTCTCAGGCGTTCTGCTTGGTAGCCTTGTGAGCCTCGTAAGGCCAAGGCACTATATAAGTTCATTTTTCTCTGGGTGGCTCCAGAGCCTTGCCAGTATAGTCAGGCGAAGCCTCTGGTGCTCTGTGATTATACCAAAGCTTTCATTCAGCCTTGCCATGCATGACGCGCTCTCGATGACTTGGAAGACTAATTACCCTGTGGTACCAATTACTGCATGGACTAAACTAGCCGCATTCTCCTGATGCCTTCATGCGAATATATTTTATAGACCAGAAAACAACTTCGCGCAGTTTTCATGTAATACTCTTTCATCATGTATCCGTAACAGAGACAAACCCCCCAATCGAGCCCTTACTCGACTACTCCCAGTAGAACAAACTCTATACCCAGGTATTTCCAATGACGGCCAGCCGCATGCCTCTATTAGCGAATGTACCGGGCTATTCTAGATTACTAGTACATCGACAACTTGTTTACGATACTGCCATCATAATATATTCTTTTGGCACGCTGAATACCCTGGCCAAGTAGGGGTTTGACTTTGACCTGGTCAGGAAAGTAAGCTTTTTATAATGGCTGTGTCCTTTATAACTTGCTAAATAGTGTTAACGGGCACATACGACCATAGGATGTGGAGAACAGGGCTTCCCGTTCGCTCAGCCGTACCTGAGCCACATACTAAACGCGGTCAATAACCAAAGAGCTCTTGATCTTTAAATAGCGTCAGTTTCTGAGTTAGGGTGAGTGTGGGTGATATGGGTGAGAATTCTGGAGACTGGGGTGAGAGGGGTGAGAATACCCACTGCGGTGCGTTGCGTTATCCCAATCTGCAATGGTAGAAAATAAAAGCCCGAGAGCGCAATAAGTCTCCTATTCCTTTTTTTTTTTTTTTTTTTTTTTTCTTAGCTCCTCGACTGAAGATGCTCCTAGAAGAAATACAAAAGAAGCTAGACGAGAGGAAAGCACGTGCCGCCATATCACGTGGTTTTACCTCACATTGGATGTGGGATGACGAAGCCCTGGAGCCTGAGGCCCCCGCTCTTAGTATAAATACCGGACCTTTCCCACCACCAACTTTTGTTCTTCTCTCCATATCCTGTTCTTTTCGTAGATGGCTTTGGACAATGATGAAATACGTTCAAGTGAAATTCATAGTGTACCACCATGCCATCGGGCACCGGGCGGAACACCTGGATATACTTGCTGAGTCCACCTGTTCCATTTGCATACAACCAATGTCCTCTAGAGCTCTTTCTTAAAAGAACCCCATCTATCTAGAATCTGTCTTATTGAGGGCGGGAGTGTATATGAGCGGTATTGAAGAGGGAAAAGGCGTAATCATGAACTCTGCTTGTTCCTTGGTTATATTATCATCTGACCTCCCTCGCTTCAGTAGATAGTCGAAACCTACACATCACCAATGTCACAACAAACTTTATCCGTTACGTTTCCGTCATTCTTACTACGCACACTTCCCATTCCTCCTCTTGTGGATTTAGAGGCTGACTGGAAACAAGAGGACCTTTCGATGCTCAAAACACGTGCAAATTGAACTGAGAGACCCTTCCCACGCGAATTTGAAGAACTGCTGTAAGGACTACTACAAGAACGAAGGGGGTAGAATCTGTTGAGGCACCAGCTGACTATTATGACGTTCGAGGCGTGAACATGAGTTGTTTAGACGATTCTTAGAGTGACAAATGTCGGGCAAGTTATCAGCGAAATACAGCTCCTCCTCCCACCTGGCCTCGGCACCGCGGGATGAAAAAACCAACAAAAAGATCTACATCTACGCCGGCGATGTGTACAAGGCGATTTCTGAAGAGTGTGTCAGATATGGAGTTTTCAATGATGTTGTGGCTATGGGTGACTTGGTTAGAACCTGTGCCAGCCAATATAATTTAGTTGATGACTTTGTTATAGGCCATATTGCCGATCGATGCTTTACGCTGCAGCCTGAGCTACGACGCCCGTCGTATAACAAAGGCCACCGGAGACTTATTAGCGAGGGATCAACGAATACAAGAAACCAAGAAGCCGATCTCCGTGCCCTACACCCAAGACCAAAAAGCTGACGTCAAATATGGCGTCTAGAGCTAAGAAGAAGTCCTTGGCGGCATAATTTGTGGCGTATCGTTCTTCGAGGACGATGGTCTCACTTTTGCGGCCAAACGACAACATTGAAGACCTTCTCGATATCCTATTTCCCGTCGTGGCCGTGCCAGAGGTTGCTACACACGACCCTATTCCAGACGTTGACGACGTGCCGGAGCTCATCCATCAAGTTGGAGCGGCCTTTATTGCTGTCCCCGAGATAACCAAGAAGATCAAAAGCCACAATATCCACATTTCTATCGCCGATTGCTACGCTGAGAGATATGACAATTGCAAGATTGATACGGGATGAAATGAATATGCAAACAAACTGGGATGTATTCTGAATGGTGGAAGTCGACTGGCTGATGAGTGGCCGTCGCTTTGTCCAGCAACAGAATCCGCAGGGTGTGAAATGGCAGGAAGCTCGAGTAAAACATGAGAATAGGCTTCCGATCGTGGTACACTTCGCTGTCAGCAAAATTGAACTGGCCCGGTCTGGATCTAAGAAGAAGAGGGTTAGCTGCTATGCTAACTCAGGTTGGGTGCCAAAAATTTTGATCGATGTTGGTTTCCAAAAAAATATGTCACTCTCCCGTAGGGTCCACAGCAACAAGTCACTGGGCTGGACGAAGGAAGCCCCTCAGATTGTAGACAGATTTGATCACTGGGTCACACCACGCGGACGTAGGTGACCCTTATCCTGTTCTTTTTCTTTCTTCACTGGGGCAAAGCAAACGGCACATAGTACTTACACTAACTGTCGGCTCCGCGGGAGAGCCACCCCAACACAGCACCAAGAGTATTGTTCCAGAAGAAGCCCATGGAACCGCCTGAGGAGTCTCTGCATCTGAGAGGTCGTAGAATGATTGTTTGGGGGGAAAAAAAGCAGGAGGAGGGGCATATGGAAGAAGGATGAAGAGGAAAAGTGGGCGGGAATGTCTTTGACACCGCTTGCACCTACAAGAGGAAGGCGCGATAGATTCTGAAATTCAGGGAAACTGCTAGTATATAATACGTAAGATTTGATATTGAGGAGGGGAGTAGCATAGCATTAATCATTGATGTTGATCATAGAGATTATACAGAAGAGGGAGAGAGAGAGTTGTATTCTACTCCGCTTGGTAGCTCTCGAAGGGCTCTTCCAGAGTCACTGATGGTCACCATACCATGCCTTTGAGGTGCCAAATACATGAATAGTTCCAGGGCAGGCTTGAAAAGCCCGTGATTCATTGGCCCAAGAGAAGCCGTGGCACAAGGGCATTTTCAGATACTGCGGGCTTGCCAAAAGTCCGAAGCAGTGAGCTTTACTAGTATCGTGTCGCTGCGTTCGAGCATAGCATACAGCTCCATCGTAGTGTCACAAAGATACACATACCTATGCTATAGCTTCACCCAGAAAGGAGACCACGTCAAGGCTTCAGGTACATACAGGATATTCAGGTGAGTAGGCTATATAGACTGAGGTAAGACAATATTCTTTAGAACGAGGAGCTCGGTCATACGTTTATCATCGACTTTCGTTGCTCTACTCTGAACCTTGGAAGTTTTGCTCGTCTCTGTCACGACCTCGATCAGAAAAACGGCGACTTTGCTAGGCAAAAAAAAGGTAAAACAAAACGCGTTCGTGTGGATAGTATCATAAGATGCGGCACAGTACAAAGCCTTTTGAACAACCTAGGGATTTAATATGAAAACAGGGAAATGATTACGGGAGTCCATACGACATATAATCAATCCAATCAGAAGCAAATTCTTTCTTGAAGTTCCCATTCTCCAGTTGCCCACCATAATGCCTCTGACTTTATACCACCTACACATGCACCCGCGGAAATTGTCAGTGACTAAGGAAGGGCAAGGTGCTACGCTACACGCCCTGAGAAAGGACAAAGAAGAATAAAAAAGTGGCTACCTGCTTCAATCCTACGACCCTTTCTCCCTCTTTCGTTTCATCACACTCATCATGATGGAAATTTGCTACTACAAACCCAGAGATGATCTACGTTGTCTGCAAGGCCGACAACCGCCAAAACGCTGTGGTAAATATTCCTTCATCTCTAGACCACAACCTGCCTGCCTCGTCGCTCCGTGCGCGGCAGGTCCTTCTAGGATTGACTTCCAACAACCTCAGTTATGCTCGTGGAGGAGATCTACTGCATTGGTATGCGGCCTGGCTTTATATCTTTTGTCACTGACAGCCACAGGTGGAAAACGTATCCGGTCCCACCCACCGGGCCGGCCCCATACAACGATCGGTCCTCGTGGGGCATCGTCCCCGCATGGGGATACGCCACCATCGCTGAGAGCAATGTCCCCGGAATCACCCCAGATTCCCTTATTTGGGGATACTGGCTAACCTCCACGTCGCCCACTCTCCTACGCTTCGAACGCAGTGATTCTGAAGGCCACTGGGTGGAGGTGAGTAGCCACAGACAACAGCTGATGCTTTTATATAATCGCTATGAACGGGTACTCCCCGGTGAAGAAAAGGAGCTGGATGAGAGGGCGTGGGGTACGGTTTTCCGAGGGGTCTGGGTCGCCGGATATCTGCTCAGTGAGTATCTGTTTTCTCCCAACCCGCGCGCACGGGAACTGGTTCATCCGCTTGGCGCGGCGAGTAAACCCCCCTGGTCCGCGGACGATGCGGATCTCTCGTCTGCTGTTGTAGTGGTTTTGGGTGCGTCCACCAAGGTTGCGCGCTCATTTTCGTGATGTCTTTTCGGCTAGCCCAGGGAAAGTGGACCCCTGGGGTTGGTACAGGTCACTTCGTCGCCTGGTGTGTTGTAGGACGTGGCAGATAGAAAAGGCTGGGGGGTGTGTCCAAGACATTGGCATATAAGGATATCGACCGAGCAACAAGGTGGTGATTGTAGACTGCGGGCTCGGGACAATGTCCTCAGTCAGCTACGCCAGAATGTTCAAGCGTCGGCGCTCCGGTCGTGCAAAACTGTCATTCTGCAGGTGGGTAGTCAACAAGAAGGTTTGTTTGTCTCTCTGATGTCGCGTCTGAGGCAATTCGTTGGCTTCTATTCAGGTATACACGGCGAACGAAGTCCAGGCTGCTCGTGCAGCTATGCAATCACTTGGAACGATCCAGTACAACACCTCTGGCATCCAGGATACAATCATCAACCGGGAGGGAGCTGAAACGTATTTCGAAATGGTCTCGCGCAGGTGGAAGGAATGGTTAGCACACCGTGCCTCTGCCATCCCTGACATGGGTTTAGTCTACGGACAGGGCATTGCTGGAGAGAATGGAATCTACGGGGGATGGGAAAACTTTCCAACAGTGCAGTGCGACCTGAAGAGGGATTGGTTTATTGCCTGTAGATAGGCTCTTGTTCTATCTAGGCTGCCCGCTGCCGTAGGACTGATGCCATAAAGACAAAACGCCACAGAAGAAAACATCACCACGGTACCAAACAGCAGCGAAATATAAGGAATCAGTGGTGACATCTGGACCATAAGCGTTTCGCTGCGGTTGGCCGCCGGTTTACTATCCTTCCACACGAAACTGCCCCTATCCTCAGCGACAAAGACATACTCCAGCTTCGAAGCTTCACTACACGTCTGCGCAACATTCTTCGCCATGAAATCCAACCCAATAAACGGCAACACCCGTCATACGCTTGCAACCGCGTCAACATCCGACTCACGCGGTAGATCCCCTTCACGCGGTCTCGCCAGGAGTTCTCGTACCCCTGCAAGGTATCCCTGATCTCCACGTTGGACGGCTTCTTATTCGGAGGCGCAGTCACCGCTCGGTGGATCGAGCTGGCCAGGTTGACGGCACTCTCCATAGTGGCCGTGGCGCGGCCAAAGGCTGCATTGGGCGTGACTTTATGAACGGAGTATTCCGGCGAGCACCGTCCGCCCGAAAAACTAATGCTCCAAAACACCTTCTTCTTCTTCAAGAGGCACCAGATGCGCCCGCGTTCGCTTCTTCCAGCGCTCCCCAAACAGCAGCGACTCGTACAGAGGATAATCCGCCAGTTTGGTCGCCAGTTCGTCGATATCGGCCTCCATGTAGCGCTCCCCATTTGGCCAGCACGTCTGTCGCCCCGCCGGGAACTTGTAATGCACTACGAAGAAGATCGTGTCCGGATGGCAGAGTATGAAGAAGGAGAACTTGTCGTTGGAGACACGGTGCAAGTTCGACAGCCCAAGGCCGGGCTGCATGGGGCACATGGCAATCAGGGTGTTGTAGGAGGTCACAATTGCTGCTTGGTCAGTCTTGTATTCAACAGGGTTGTGCAAACACGAACATCGTTTCTCAGCAGCAGAGATAAAATGCGGTATAACCTCATTCGCTCTCTTTCACATCAAATCCTGCACGACGCTGTGCACTCCATCCGTGCCTACCACCAAGTCCCCCATCTGCTTGCTGCCATCAGCCATGAGGACGTAGACCTTCCCATCGCGCTGCTGGATGTCTTGGACCCGGCACCGCTCGATGACTGGGGACCTATATTGTATATTATCATACAGTGTCCGTAGTAGTTCCCTTCGCTCGAGCATGAGCGTCGTCTACCCTGTACTTCACCTGGCGTAAGCCCTGGAAATTCTTGCTACTATGGAAGGGCCGCATACCGTTTCCCAATTGCCTTAAAGAACCGCTGCTCGTGATAGACCCTTCCATCCGGTGGCCCACGGAACGGAGACAACACAGCTCCATAGTCGTACACTGTGCCGAGAACGCCTCGAAACTGTTGATCTGATGTAAGATTGCAGCAGGCTTGCGGATGAAGCGTGATACTGATCCCTCGGGATGGTGCGACTACTCCATTGTCTACTAAGTCGTAGTCAATACCCGCGAGATCGAGGCCATGCGCGAGGGTCAACCCTGCAACGCCGGCTCCCACAATCACCACGCGAATAAGGGTCGTTTGGAGATAAGGTGAAGTCATTGAGAATGTGTGCCGGATATTATTAGCAGTTAGTACGGTTATATTCTATTGTAGCCATCTTAGTCATTAATAATACAGCAAAATAATACCTTTTTTCTATCAATCTCAGAACCAACCATAGTCCCCTGAGCTCACCTGGGTAGGTACTTTCCTAGCGAAGCAACCTGCAGGCAGGCTGATACGTGGCGTCAAAATCTCATCTCCCCCGCTCTGATCGAGAAAAGCGTCGCAGTCCCAGCTGCCCGACCAAAAACTTCGGGAGTTCTAAAATCCCTCACTATATTGCCTATAGTTGCAGTCAACCATGTCAAATTCAACGCTTCAGAGAGATGTAACCGCCAGCGATCGAGAGACCCTGCCCGACGCGCTCCCAACCCCCCCATCTTCTCGGCCGCGCGCTTTTATCACAGGTACGTCGAGTTGGGCGCCATTTGAACACTATTTAGCTGCCTGATACACTCTTTATACCTACTCTTTGAGCTACGGCACCATCTAATCAACACTTCCAACGGAATAGGCATAGCCGGCCAAGACGGCTCGTATCTCGCAGCCCTCCTCCTCTCGAAAGGCTACGCCGTCCACGGCCTAATCCGCCGGAGTAGCACAGCACCAGAGGGCTCGAATCTAGAGAACCTACGAGAGATCCGCAACCACCCCGACCTCACCCTGCACAAGGGTAATATTTGCGGTATGCACTGTATCATCTCGATCCTGGCCGAGGTACAACCGATCCGCGAGATCTATCACCTTGCAGCGCAGTCGCATGTCACCTCGTCGTTTGAGATTCCAGGAGTGACGGTGCAGGTTAATGTTATGGGGACGCTGAATATGCTGCAGGCGGTTCGGGCCCTGGGGATGCAGGGAAAGGTTAGAGTTTATAATGTAAGTTTTCTCTTTTTTTTAAAAAAAAAAAAACTAAAAATTGCATGTTTTGTTTTTCAAGGAGCCTCTGGAATTCACGTACGGATGCATCAACGTTAGGCCACAACATCCGAAATGTTTGGCGGAGTGAATGAAGCGCAGGACCCGCTGAACGAGATGTCACCGTTCTCGCCAAGGTCACCGTACGCGATCTCCAAACTGTCGGCCTACTGGCTCGTCCGGAATTTCCGTGATGCGTATGGACTCTTTGTCGTCAATGGGATCCTCTTTAACCATGAGTCTGCACGGCGGAGTAAGCCGTTTCTCTTGCCGTAATTATCCATGAAAGGACTCTAATACATGGAAGAATCTGTACTATTCTGTTTGGAAGTGCGAGAGAACTGGCTTCAGCTATTCTAACGCAGGTATCCGATTCGTGACGAAGCGCATCGCTATCGGAGCAGCCAGGTACAAATTGGGCATCGCTGATGCGAAGCACCCGCTCACTCTTGCGGGCGTCGACATGGCCAGGGACTGGGGTCACGCGGAGGACTATGTCCACGGAATATGGCTTATGCTGCAGCAGGACGAGCCGAGGGATCTGGTGCTTGCTGCTTTAACCAGGGTCCAGAAAGTATTGGAAAACTTGGAGAATACAAGGAATTTGAGGTGTCCGTCCCTAAAAAGAACCTGCGGCTATTTCTTTCCCAAATCCTCCCTGGTCTTCAACTCCTCAACCAACCCCACGAAATCCTCATCCCCGCCCGCCGCCAGTTCCTCAAACTTGGGCCGGTTCCCCTCTAACCATCCAATGTCCATTCCAGCCTACATGCGGTATCGAGTCAGCGATCAGCAACAACAAGTCCAGTCTCCCAATCGGGGTTAGAAAGTCCATTAACGCCAAAAGAAATAAGACAACAGCAATAAGAACAGACGTACCCTCGGCAGAACAATTCCACTCTCCACCCCCGCAGCAATTGCACTCATAACAAGCACCCGGTTGAGCTGCTTGTCCTTGATATTATCTGGATTCACAATCTGATCCCAAGAACCTTGCACCTGCTGCGCGAGATCGTCGAAATCAGCGGCTGAGCGCGGGCCCCCGCCGCGAACGTAGGCGACTATGCGGTTTATTGCGCGCTAGTTGCATCCAAAGAGAAGGGAACTTGTTAGCTTCTATTATCGCGTATGCGCTTAGGGTCTGGAAACGGGCGCCCTAGGGTAGACTAACCTTCTTTCCGGCTATATAGTTATGCTCGGCGCTGGCATCTATAAATCGCACGTTGACAAAGAGGCTTGGGGTCGTGAACTTGCGGCTGTGGAGGTGTGTTATGGACTGGGCTAGAGAGTCTCGTTCCGAAGCTGTGAGGGGCGCCGAGTGGTGGATCTCGTAGAGGGGCATCTTGAGTAACAGTTCTTTAGGGTTGTTGCTAAACGTGACTCGATACAAACTTGTAGATATGATAATGACGCTCTTATACATTTATAGAGGGAAACCTAGAGATGCAGTGGCCTCAATAACCCCGCATCCATGATTTATAAAATAATTTCCTGATTTGTGATCATGTTGACCCCGCTCTCAGGCGAGGGCGAGAAGTCGCATGCTAACTCTCAAGTTCCGCGAAGAGAGCGTCTACAAGTTCGAGTTACAAAAGACCAGGTAGTCGACCAAGGGTGTATTTTCCATGGTAAATTCCCCCATAGCCTCTTCTCCCAGAAACGTGGAGTTATGCATATAAATAATTATATTCCATCTACCAAGCCAATATAGACAAATCCGCAAACAGTTTGGATCCACTGACTGCTGCCCTTCATACCTCGGTTAATTGGATATTCGAGTCCCCTGCCGCTTTCTCTCAAAACTCTCTTTGCTAACGGACTACTTTATAAGTGCTCCTGGGGCAGGTTCCCTGTTGTTTTTGTTGAAGCAGAATTGGTGCAACTGGCGACAATCTCCTAGCCAAGCAGCAAAACTAGGCAGAAGTAGGGTAGTAGATAGATCAGCAATATGAATGCGTCATAAACGCACTGATTTAATAAGGCTTGTAAGGTTCGTCATCGAAAACTTTAGTTTCAAATCGCATCAGCTACATAGACCGCTACCTTTCCAATAGAAAGACCCCCGGTCTATGCAATAAATGGACGTCGCTGCAAAAAGCCAAAAATTATCCTCCGATTTTGTCCACTGCCAGTGACCTATAGATATACTCTCCCCGTAGTAGGCACATTCACCTCGGCCGAAGTGAAGCTACAATGAAACACCCTAGGCATATCCATCACATTCCCATCTTGCCCCAAAATATCCCTAGAAGACGAATTCCCCAACTGTCCACCCTGTACAGTAACTTCTTCCCCCGAACGCACAGGCTCCAGGGCTTGATTCCCCTCCCCCGTAAGCGGATGACAAGCGGTACTAATGGCCGCGCTGCATTGAGCCGCCAGAGGCATCGGAGAAAGAAACAAGCGCATGTCCATGCCTACCACGGCGATGACAAGCAGCGAGCCCAGCATGATAGGAAACACAATCGCGGCAGGCGAATACCCGCACGTGACGACCTTGACAATGTCCGCCGGGTCGAGGGCTGCGGTGATGATCTCGATGAAGAAGAAGCTCTGCGAGGTGAGCCAGTGCAGGGTTGCCGAGGCAGCCAGGAGCGGGAGGCTGTAGCGGTAGGGGAGGCTGAGGTAGTAGGTCGAGCGTTGGGCGCTGCCGGTTGTCGGCCAGGAGACGCGGAGCGGCTTGCGGTGGACACTGTAGGTATTGTATTCGGCGGCGGCGAGCATCTCCGTCAAGAGGGCGTTGTATTGGAAGTAAGCTATGGAGACTAGGAGTTGTGGTGTGTTTGCAAGCAGAATCAGGCCGAAGATATTGCTTGTTGTTCGGGGTCTGAAAAGATCCTCTATAAGGGTTGTTGAGGTTTCGGTCCCTCCGAGTCCAGCGGTCCACATGTTTCCCGACCCATATTCATTGAAATCCGCTAGGCCCTTGCTGAGGAGGTAGCTGGAGGCACCGAGGATGGAGGCACATCTAGGAGTGAGAGAATAATAAGCACGGCTTTTACTTTGGGTGTGAGGGAGAGGGGGTTGTTCTTACACGAGCAAGGTGGTAAACCAGCGCTTCCCACTGATTGCTTGCATGTATAGTTTCCTTCGAGGTAGCCGCTGGGGTACGCCTCGGTTGACGCCGGGAAGATAATCAAGTTTGTTCATATCCCCGCCTCTGTGCCAGCCATGTGCTCCTTGGGAGGCTGCATCACTGGACAACAGACAACCTCCCCTCGTAGATGGGTCCGGGTGTTTGAGGAAGGATGCTATCGCATCTCCAACCGTCAGAAATATCTCATCTCGGTCATCTCGAGCCGTTCAAAATATGCAGGCTAATTTGATTGCATTGCAGCCAAAAACAACCAGACATATCACCGGACTGAAGACCAACCGGCACGCCTCAGTCGTCGGTATGGCCAGGCAATGGTCAATGATAAAATTCCTGCCCCGGGTTTCTTGGGCGGAGCCACCGGCGTAAGCGGTATAGACTAGGCCGTTGTGTCCATTTGCCCAGCGCGTCATTTTCCCTTTCTAGTAGAAGGAGCACAGCAGAAACCTTGTCCTGGAGAGATGGTAACTATCAATGGAATGGAGCCCCATGCCCAAATCAAGAGTATTTATCTAAAGGAGTCTCGCTTGCAGGGTCCTGACTCAATCTTCGCTCTTGGAAGCAAATACCTAGAGGACAAGCCTCGAGGCTGTTCGGGCGAAGCTTTGGTGCTTTAGCCAATGGAAAGCGGGTCAGCGCTGATCGCAACAAAACTAAATCTGCTCGGAAAGACCGCTTTGACTCTGAGGTTACCTTCACTCGGAGATAACACTCCTTTTGCGTGCAAGTCCGTACATGGTCTCGTTACCCATACTCTTATTGGGAGTTCTGCTGCGTGGGGAGAGGGAGTCCTTGTCAATATTACTTACTCCGCGAATACCTATGTAAGCCCGCATAAATAGTAAATCTCGCACACCATCACCACCCTCCGACGGTGGCCCTTTCCGACGTATCCCCTACCAGGGACAAACCTGTGCGAAATTCTTGCTTGCACAATTGAGAAGACCCAGAATTACGACGGGCTTGGGCTGTGTGCGTGGATATCTCGCTCGGACATAGTGGAGGGTGTTTGGCTTAGGCACGTTGGGTTGTGGGGAATCCAGATGGTTGGTAGGTTGCTTACAAGGGGTTCGATAGGTTCGCAAGTAGTTTATGTATTATACGGCTGTTTAATATTTTATACACTATCCTAATGGCAATCCTTGGGAAGTCTGTCGGTATTCGACAGCCTACGGGGGGTTGGGGCGAGTTGACAAACCAGCATTTTGCTTATATCAAGATCCCCAGTTTACATTTCGTATTCTAGATGCCACAAGATTTCAATTCTATTGTTGTATTTATTCAAGATTCATGAAACAATCATTGCCGGTTCCAAATAAAATAAAGTCATGCATCTACCAGTCACTAGTCTAGGACACGGCTCAGGTATTGAAGAACATCTTAGTAAATCTCGCAGGCCACCATGAGTCATTGACGTCCAAGTAATTCTTCCATGGACTGACATTCACATTCAGTGCGGTGCACTCCCAGAAGAACGTGACAGCGCCGTCCCGCTCTCTCTGAAACTCTGTCCTCACGCCACGCATAGACATCGCCGCCATGACGATAACGCAGATCGATCCCGCTGCCGCAGCCACCGAGGCGCCAGGGTAGTACTTATGGTACTTGTCCCTCCAGTACCTAAAGCTCTTCGACTCAGAGTTCAGTAGGTGCGAGCCGACCAGGCAGATAGGTATCAGCACTGGTGGGACTATAGCCAAAAATGAGCAGATGAGAAAAGTTGCAAGGAGGCCGTCGACGGCTAGACCTCCGCCCACTTGCCAGATAAACCTTGGAGAATAGAACAACCAGTCCTTTGAGCATATTTGCTTGGCAGTGCACGAGGTGAAGCCCGGGGCGTCTTGGATCGCAGAGGCGAGGCAGTCATAGACCGGACGCCCAGAGTCAGCGGCACTAATGGAACTGAAAAAATGGGCTCCTACTACCCATTGTGTGGCTGCAATCAAGCGCAGTACCCATCTTATAGAGTACAAGGCCTTGGGGCGCTCTCTCAGAGAGGGCATGCCACAGACGAACGGGTGGTACGCTAGGAAGTCGCTATACTTCCATGGCGATAGCCATCCCAAGAACGAGGGGCGACGGGCATGACTGGGATCCACAGCCCATTTGCCAAAGTCAACCCACCACCAGACCATGGATGCAGCGTCGTAGGCGATACCAGCCCAGTCGTCCCATGCAAGGCCGCCGCAGACAGGTCCCTTGCCCCCGGAGGCGTTGTACACAGTTCTGGTGTGCCACACAGCAACTATCAGAGTCCCAGCAGCCGACATCCAGTCTCGTATTGTTGGTTGCCAATAGGCCGAATCACGCGATTTGGATGGAACGACTTTGAAATCCTTGAAGCAGGATAATACTTCACACCAGGTCCCCTCGGTGTCATTAGACACTGGAATATGTTCAGCGGTGCCTAGGACACCGATCCCGTGGTCCTGAAACTCCTTGAATACAGTCTGTTCCAGGTTTATAAAGTCCTCATAGACGCTCGTGCAGTTGTAATAAGGGTTCGGCGCCGTGTTTGAGCATTTCTCGAATCGCGTATTCTTATACAACATGTAGTCCGCATTTCCGGTATCGAAATCGCCGTTGTCTGTGGTTACGGCGATAATAGCGATGACGAGCGAGAGTATCCAGAAAGCACATAATGCTACCAGGCAAAGCCATATGGCTGCCCAGATAACGTAATGCCCACGTCGCGAATGAGGCCGTCGGGGGTAATTTGGAAACTTACATAATTCTGCTTCAATTAGCCTGAAACATAGACTTATGCCAAAATAACAACGACAACACAAACCATATGCTGGGAACTCATCACTCGCGTCATAGTAGAACTCGGCGCGCCGGGTCATCGTTGGCGGGTTTGATAGTATGAACACAACATCGAGATGGACGGAACGCAACAAGGGAAAACGCCCTTAAGCAGGCGGGCTGCGTTACTATGTATCGGTTTCGATTTTCATCGAGTGAGGTGGCAACACGAGCTGTAAGCGCCCATTGATCCTTTCGGATGCCTGCAGCGCAGCCTTGCACACTCTCAATGTCGATTGGGGCGCTTCGTCCTTCCTTACATCCTGAAGCGTTCTCAGCGGCTTCCAGGATTGGCTCTTCGGTGGCAGGGACCCCACGCCAAGCAACACGAAAGGCTCTCCAGACTCAGCTATATATATGTTTGATCTGGGCAGACTCTGCGTCGACTCTCCAGCCCCGCGGCGAGACCATGTCCTCGAATCAGGCTGTGGCCCCATTCAAAATTGCTTGCGCCACTCGGTTTGGCAAACAAGGCGGATATCATTCTGGTTGTGGGTTTTGATTGTCCCACTTGCTAGCCAGCTGCCAGAGGTTCTGTGTGTGGTTGTGCTGTGTCGATAATCCACGCTGGCAGGCGTACAGTTCGTGTCTCCGGAGCCGCCCTTAGATCCCCAGGCCTTTGATTCCTCGGTAGACACCTGTGGCGCTCGCTCCTTCTCTAGCTATTGAGCGGAGATAAGGCAACGGGAGTAAGCTCGATCGTGCTTGACAAGGGATATCTACAGGGGGTGATACTAGTAGAAAGGACTAAGAGCAAGCGCAGTCAACCGATCCATCCGATTTCGTCGCTTGGTAGAGAATTAATTACATATACAAAGAATACAAGATCAAAACTTAAGCTAGAAAAATAGAATGACAACGATAGAGACCTCTAATAGTCTAACCGGTGATGATTCGAGGCGGCCCTCCGACTTCCCGCGCACGCTTCTCACGGAAGTTGTGGAGTCGTTCGCCGATCAGATAGAACTCATCTCTGATGCTGACCTTCCATACCTCTACCTGGCGGCAGGTGAGATAGACGAGCCAGACGACAAGTCCCACAGCTAGGGTGGCAGGATACGCATAGCGATACACCTTGGGTTGCAGCTCTGGTTGCGAAGAGAACATGGTTGAGTTCAAGACAAGCCCGAGGGATAGCGGTAGTGTGACTGCGATGGCGGCCAGCAGCGTCATGGGTAGGAGCAGAGCTCGAGTCGCGAGCTTGGCGTTTGGTTTTAGCCACCCGTCATGGAAGATGCCGTTGAGGATTGCTGCGGGGCGAGATCTAGTATGCCACACGGCAAGTTTCACGGCCATTTGAACATAAAGCACGCCCAAGGTCCAGTCCTGGACAAAGTGGATAACATGGTCTTGTTCGCTGCCGAGGTATGTGTGAATGGGAATAAGCACGTAGAGCTCTATCGCGAGTGCGAATATTGCGGGCAAGAATATCAAGAAAGTCGTGACGACGTAAGTGAGACGAATACCACTGAGCAGCACGTCCATCACACCAAGGAGTGCCTCCCAAGGCGAGCGTAAATAAGGACCGGTACGATCCATGATCATGCTAAAGCCAGCTCGGCAAGACGCCACAATGCAGGCAGCAACACACACGACGCCCATTCCCGTAGAGAATGCGTACACATCGTTAACCGATCGGCCCGGAACGTAATAGGACATGATGCTTCGCCCAATGACCAAAGGGAGAACAGTGATGCCTACACCGGTGGCCGCTGCAAACATCCAAATCATGAACAGGAAGGCCGCAATTCTGGTTCTAAAATGAGATGGGATGTAGACTTTGGTAAACATGTCGTTGAGCCGACCATGGAGACCGGTATCGCTGTCGGGCTTTCCATCGAGTCGCTCATTCGTTTCGGACACTTCCAAAAACACGGGGCTTCCCTTGGGAATACGGACTTGGTCGGAGAATGGTGCCCGGACAAACTTTCCGCTGCGCTTCGGCTGGATAGCCGAATCCTTTTCGTCCACATCTGACTTTTGATCAGCATTGTTACCAAACATAAAGCTCCACCAGCTGCGATGTGCATGATCATCTTCTTCATCTTCCCGTCTTTCGCCAAAGAAAAAGTCCGACAATCGTAAGAAACGGGCACACTTGCGGAACCACCAGCTGTATAAACTATGCAGTCCATCGGAAGGCTTGAAGGCCTTAATTGCAAGCGGAATTCCAAAGTTGTAGAACAGTAGGTCAACCGGGAATTCGAGGACTGGGTCTTTGGACGACCAATGGGCTGGTAGGACACCATCGAAGCCGTAGTAAATGCCCCAGACAATGCCTCCTAGGCATACAATCACCAGAGCGCCATACACAAGGGCGCTGAACGCAATTTTGCGAAGCTGCGTGGTGATATTGCGTTCGAGAACATCACGCACGGGGTGGAAAGTAGGGTCATCGGGGTCGCGAATAAAGTCTAGACTAGTCAGTAAATATTGTCACATTACAAAGGATGAGACTCACAAAGAACGCCCGTCCGCATAACCTTTCTGCACATAGAAACGAAGAGAGCAAAGTGGAACATATAACATGTGCCGATGAACCAGTGCACAAAGAGAGAGGTGAGTGGATAGGTAGATGTGAAGGCGATACGGGATGAAAGCGTAGCATTCTCGAAAAGTGGCAGCAAAGCAATGTCGAGGAGCGAACCACAGTACAAGGGGAACACTATCATCTCGATTCCGATAATGACGATGACCTTCATCACTCCACCGGCCTGGTGTAGCCCTTCCGCAACCATGCCCTCCACTCGTTGTCCTCGGTCTGCGCCAGAAATGAATCGTGCAACCCGGAGGTAACCCAATCCAGCCAAAGACACAAGAAGGTAGCCCATCAGAATTGCAATAGTTCGATCTTTGGTGTCCCAGACAGCTAGATTATACTCGAGGGTTCCGTCTGTAGGCTTTAGTACACTCGGACTCTGCCAAATCTCGTTGGGCGAGAAAAATCGTGAATAGAGATCATGGCCAAACTCAGCCAATTGACCTTGAATAGTGGCCACAAGATTGCCGAAACTACCCGTAGCTGATCCCAAAGATGGGAGTTTCGAAAGGTCGAACGATGCTATGTTTAGGGGAAGGTCATATAAGACAAGTCTGCCTAGCAGATAAATCGTTTGGAACAGCGCAGCGATACGCTCTTCGTGGATCTTCAATGCCCGATGGGAAAGCACGGAAAACATGGGAACGTCGGCCTCGTGGAAAACAAAGAAGGTACTGACCACGCTCCCCAAGCGCTGGCTGCTTGCATCAATGAGTGACAATGAGGCTGTGGTGATGGACTTTGTCCACTCGCCCATGGGAATAAGACTCGCAAACGGACTGAAAAGAACCCTGCCAATTAAACTTGTCCAATACATGATGTATCCCAAGCTGCCAATGAGGGTATCGAGCACCACGTCGGCCAAAATGGATACTGCGGCCATGGGAACACCAAGAATGAACTGTACAGGGTGGACAAAGAGAAGAAGCGCGAGTTTGCCAGCGAGGTACGGGAGCCAGATGCCAGCAGCGACCGTAAATGAGATTAGTAAGGCACAGAAGACTCCATTCTGTAACAGGCCGAAGATAGGGCCCTGCATACCAATGAGTTCCAAAATGCCTTCGAGGTCATCAGCTTCTTCAATCGCGTCGAGATCATTGGCATCAGCACCTATCTCTGGGAAAGGTGCTGCATTTTCAGGCGGGTTTGCATCAAAGTCAAGTAAATTGCCGTTATTTCCCCCATGCCCAAACGCCTCAATGGCTGGCTCGGCCACAATTTCCTCTTCATCTTCCGCCAGTAGTCCAGGGGCTGCATCGTCAGGGTTAACATCGGCCCAAAACCAATCGAGAACACTTCTAGCCACGCCCTTTGCAGGTTCCGCGCCCGTTTGCGATGAATCCGACGGTCGTGGTGCGCCTTCAACTAAGTCAGCATCAGGTGTTCTACCGATATCATTTATATTTTGCTCAACGTCGTCGCCTGGCTGCTCGTGGTTTAAGAGCCTGTCTTCAAGTTCCGCAGCTTGGAACCTTGACGGCTGCGGTGTAAATAAGTTACCGGAGGCTGAATCAGAATTCAACGTAGGGGTAAGTGACTCGGGGAAGCGGCGGCTTTGAGACAGCAGTTCCATATCTGTGAAGCCAGACTGGGTGTCGTCCACCGCGACCGTTTCCGCATTCGACAGAGAACTAGAACCAGAGGGACCGGCGAGCATCTGCTCGCGAAACCGGGAGCGCGACGAACCATCGTTCTGGAGCAGGTCGGTAACCGCAGTAACAAGCCATCCGAGTTCTTCCTCGCGGCCATCTTCACGCACAATCCGGAGCATTTCTTCAAGATCACCATTAGCGCGGGTCCAGAGATCTCTAAATAGTTCTTTGTACACATGAGGCCACTGGGGATTAGTTTGAGGGGTTCTTTGCGGGGGAAAGTTGAAGTTGAAGCCGTCGCTCCTTGGGAAATTGCCCCGAATGGGAGGTGTCAAGGGACCTTCCGCGAGTAGGTGGCGGAAATCCGCAGGCTCTATATCGCCCATTCGAACTCCGTTGAAAAACTCCCGATCGACATTCAGCTGCGGTAGCCTGGCCGGTCGGCCGGCATGAGGATCTTGACGGCGCTGGTTAACATCTTCCATCCGGTCGACTTCGGGCAATTCTTGGTGGGGTTCAGGCCTGGGAGCTTCAGCTTGCTGGGCTGGCCGATTGTTGGCGATTAACTGATCAGCAGCTTCCCGTTCCCCTTCCGCAATATTGTCGAGGGGTTGTTGCTGTACAACCCATTCCCGGATAAGGAATATCAAAATAAACGAAACCACCACTAGCAAAGTGATAAGTTGCCCCTCCAGAGTATCAATCAGGATGTTGTTAAAAGTAGGTGACGGGGTCAAAGAGTTCAAGAATTTGACATCCGAAAGCCATGATGGCCGGCGTTTCAATGGTGTTGTCGTTAAATTGGAAGACTCAGCGGAGCCAAAACTTGACGACATTGCCGGAAAGAAGAGTGTAGAGAATGCCTTTCTCATGAGCATGAGCAGCAACGGTTCACCCGGTGAGAAACCAAAGATTGACGGCGATTGCCCCTCAATAGAGCTGGGTTGAGCTGCTTCCGCAGAGCTCGTTGACAATGTCGTATCACCAAGAGACACATTATGCCCAAGATAATCCGAGAAACCTTGCTGGACCGCATCACCGCTGGACCAACGGCCGTCAGCCAACCAGAAGAGGGCCCTCCAGATTGCTCTCATCGACCAAGGTAGCCACCCAAGCCAGACGAACGCGACAAGAACCCAACGAAGCCATGTGACGACCGTGCGAAAACTATGTAACAGGAGTTGTTTCATGAACAAAAAGGCGGGTATGCTATCCGGCATTGCAGGATCGTAGACTTTGGTGAATTGGAAAGGCGTCTTGCACAGCTCGCAGTGTTTCTTCTGAGAGTGAGCCAGCCATTGCACAAGGCAAGGTTGGTGCACGAATTTTATACTGCCACTGCATTTGCAAGGGTAGTAAAGTTGGTCCTGTTCCAGAGCCTCCCCGCGACAAATCCGACAAGTATCCGGTTCCTCGTGTTCCCTCTCCTTCCCTCTCCGACTTGTATCGTAGGCAGGATCGTTCATTATATCGTGAAAACTTGAAGCGCTCTCATGTTCGCGGAAGTGACGGCCTGGAAACTCCATCTTCGCGATAGGGCTAGCGAGGGCTGTTGCTCTTAATAGCAGCGGGCGAAACCGATGGTGACCATCATTCGTAGGCGAAATATGTGGGCCGAGCAATGACGCAAAGGTTCACGGTCGGGTACACAAGGACGAGGGAGTTCAGCAAGGAGTAGAACGGTGCGTAGCGTGTCTTGCAGCGCCTAGAATTATAATCGAGCCAGATAACGCTCACAGCGAGTTGTGGCAAGTGCAGTCCAAGTCATAATGGGAACCATACGTTATGTTGCTGATGAGGATTAAATGATGATTCAGCAAGTTCTCCACATTTTAGTTACCACTGTTCCTCTCTCACGTGATTGCTTTCTTTTCTGGGTAAGAGCACACAATCTCCATGCACTCTCCTTTGTGCAAAGACTGGTGGCGATCATGATTGAGTAGCCGGATATCCTGATTTTATGCATTGTAGTTTATCTGGTATGCAGATAGTCCGGTGCCTCTTTCAAGGTGCAAAGTCTCAAAAAGGACGGTTAGGGAAAACAACGTACTACATATATAAGGCCCTTAAGTTTAGTGACAAGTGACACTTGCTTGCCTACCTACCAAGATCATATTCTCCTCAGAGTCGATAATATGTTGTAGGGCATCCACCTTCTGCTGGTGACAAAATATGTATGTCGAGCGAAAGAGCTAGCCTTGCCGAGAAATGCCACCTACATGTATGTATATATATATAATGAAAACCCATGTACGTTGTAGAAAAACTTAACGACAATAAATATGCTAGGTATGCTTTCACCTACCCTCGATAGGATCGTAAATAGTATCCACGAAGCAAAATCCGAACCCGTGACAGCTTCGCTAGATGAATAGCTACAAGCATTCTGCAATTGTAGCTTTAGACAGCGCATGTTGCTAGAGCCTTAACAGATCCCAAATTGTTCTCTAATTTCTTGTCATTGAATGTGCTATACTGCATGAACTATAGATTTGATGAACCCGCGTGTCGTCATAATATTATTTAGAAAACAAGATCATCCTCTGAAGTTTGGTAGACTCGAAGACGCCAAGCTAGCTTGCTGTACGAATCATGCAGTGATATTCATGGTATGTTGCGCCACACCGGCGCAATGACCTCACCAACGGGATACGATGGCGATGAGATCAAAACAGAGCAAGGCGACCTCGACAAAGGTGTTGAATACAGCGACACCTTCGAAGAAAAGAAATAAAGCCCAGCTGCCCGTTTTCCTGGCCAGACTCCTTCCCGTTGTGGTCGCTCACAAGCTCCTATGCCAAGCCCGAGCCAAAATTGTTGCGCGTGCTCCTGAGACCTGAAGCTTCGCTTCGCGCTTGTGATTCCGCCCTGTCAGATTTCCTTAAGTCCAGAGCTTTCTTTCCACCGCGAAGCTTTCGGTTCCTTCACGCCTCACACATTATTCGGATGCTCGAGTAACCGTGTCACTGTTGTTGGTTTCACTCAACGACCAATCCCAGCTTGCCAACGCTAGAACTCGGACATCCTCCAGTCACCCTTCTGCCGGCTTCCCTATTGGGGACGGATCAGTCATGGCGTCCTCAAACGGCAAGGTGCTGGAAACAAACGACAGAGCTGTCGCGGCTCCTGATAAAAGATCGAAAACGAAGACAACAAGCCGCTTCCGCTGGACGGTTGGACTGCTGGTTCGGTATGCTTTTTTTTTTTTGCCTCGACTGCTGATATGTAAAGGGATCTAACAAGCTTTATATAGACTATGTATTTGGTACTTTTTACTGACACCCTTCTTCCGATGCCCGTCTCGCGAATCCGAGTTGACAGAATCCTCGCCTCGAATCTGCAAACCGTACCTCACCGCGAAATCCTATGTTGAACCACATGTTGCCCCTTATTACAACACCCACGCTGCTCCTTATGTCGACACCGCACGTCCCTATATTCGCGTGCTCAATGAGAGGGTGTATACTCCCGCTTCCAACATCGCGAAACAAGGCTATGAGGCGTATGGTGCCCCGGCGCTAGATCGGGCTCAGGCCTACGGCCAGCAACAGTGGGATGCGAACGTCGTCCCTCATATCCAAACCGCAAAAACCAAAGCAGATGACTGGTATGCAGCTCAGGTGGCTCCACATGTGCAACATTTTAGGACCATTGTGTCGCCTTACTACCAGAAAGTCCACGGAGCGTATTGGACAACTTTGGATGGCTATGTTTTGCCTTTCTGTGCCAAATACAGGCCATTTATAGGAAAGACATACTCCTCTGGGCAGGAGATTCTGACCACAACGGTTCTGCCTTATGCGCACAGCACTTGGTTTCACACGGTCTACTTTGTAAACAACTCTGTATGGCCCAAGATCTCTAATCTCTACTCGGAAAACGTGGAACCGCAGCTTGTGAAGATTGGCCAAAGGCTCGCAAGTTACCGAGAAGGCAAGCGATTGAGAAGTGCCACCGATGAAGTCGATAGGTAAACAACCCCCATCTAAAACGATAGATTTCCTTTATTAACACCGAAACAGCACTGCTGGGTATACTACACCCTCCGTATCTGGATCAGAGGAGTCCAGCAAGACTGAATCCACTACCGCTTCATCGGTTCCAGTGACGCCCACGCCCTCACTATCTCCCGCAGAGCTAGCCGCCCAAACGCGTGAGAAGATTGCTTCCGACCTGATCACCTGGAAGGAACGATTTGCTTCGGCGTCTGAAAAAGGCGTCGAGGGTCTAGAGGCTCGTGTGGTAGAGATTGTCGCGACCTATCTAGCGAGCGGAGTTCAAAATGACGGAGAAGGACTTGTAACTGCCCTCGAAGGTGCTGTGGAAGAGCAGACAACGGCTGTCAAGCGTCGCATCAATTTTTTGGCCGAGTCTCTCCCGTTTGAAGAGGCCCAAGAAGACGAACACGCCGCAGTTGAGGAGTTGCTCAAGGAAATCCGAACATCTGCTGTGTCTATCAGGGACAGAGCCCACCTACTCAGAGAGTGGCGGCTCACATTTGAGCAGGAACTCATTGACAAGGTTTCAGTCGCAGTGAACTCTACACTAGCAGTTTTAGACAATATCCGTGACCTCGGCTTGCAGGAGATTGGAATGAGATGGGCCTGGATGGATGGCGTCACCTACAAGGACTGGGAAGACTACTACATTCTCAAGGCCGAGTTTGAGGACTGGAAGCAGAAGTTTCGTGAAATCGGTCTCGAGCACGCAAGAATTGAATCAGCTAAGGGGAGCGCGGACGATATTCTCTCTCGTGGAATGGATGTTGCCGAAGCGGCGGCCAAGGAACTTGCCCGCCTAAAAGACGTTGGGAGATGGAAAATTGCTGCTCGAGAAGTGAGCGAGGACTTCGATACGAGGTCTGAGGCTCCGCCACCGCTGCCAAAACCCACCACTCAGGCTGAAGAGGAGGTTCCTGTCGTTGCGGATGAAGAGAAGCAAGTTCCCTTTGGTTCTGAAGCAGCCGTCGATGAGAACACGACAGAGGCGGACAGCGAAGCCATAGGACTTAATGACGAGATTGTCAAGCCTGAAGACAACCAAGAGACTCCCTTAGACGATGAGTTCTCTAGGGCCTCGACTGACTCGATTGTTCTCCCCGACGATTCCTCAGCTGATAGCGAAGGCGAACCCGGAACTGAAGAACTGAAGCACCCCATAGATTTGGACGCCCCCCAGGCTGCTTTTGGAGCCGCCGCCGCCGCAGTGCCAATCACAAATGAGGCAGCAGGCGATGATACGGGCAGTCTGGACCACAACGAGGATCTAAAGGCCGAGGCAACGAAACTCTCCGAAGCATTATCACAGTCAGTAGGAGTTGAGGAGCTCAACGCCACCCCGACGCCAAGCCAAAAGCCAACTGCGAACAAGGCTGTAGAGGATCTGCTATCCCAATTACTGGCAGATAAGGATGCCGCATACGCCGAAGAACTCTTGAAGAAACTACATGCTATCTATGAGACGCCAGAGCCGAGTGCCACTATGACAGCAAAAGTGGTTGAAGATGAGATAGTGTCTATCCCTGTGGTTGACGAGCGAGACAACATCTACTCTATCCTTCCAATCCCGGTCGCTGAGGAGGTGCTTGAGCAGCCCGAACTCGCAGAAGATCCTGTTCCTGACTCTCCCAGTCCCGCCTATGATTCTGAGAATCCAGAATCGAGCATCGCTGACCCGGAGCCGACACAGGCGGCAGAGCCTCACGAAGATCAACCTAACTTGAAAGATCTCTAATGAGTAATAAACAAAAAGGTTCTCGGATGCAACCCGGGTGAACTACCTGGATGAATTTCATACTTGATGAATATCTATTTCTTTTCCTTTCGTGTTGTTGGACCCTGATTATTCCCCACATAGTTTCCCATGATTTCACGACAGATTTATATGGCTATGATGAGACTCTGCCTTGCGATCTTCATGACTGTTTTATTAGTTTCTTCCTTCTCTGCTGGTGGCATTCTCGTGTCTTCTCCTCGCTCTTGTACGACCCCGCTTATGAATGCGTTTCCTTTTGGCAGAACGATCCGATATGGTGAAGCCGTATTGGCTTTCCTTGGGTTGGAAGGGTATATATACCGACGGCGTTCTCGTCGCATAATACATCTGCACGCTTTTTTTAAATCCAGCGTATATCATCCTCATATACCAGCGGTAGATAATAACTAATTGCTCCCTACCGATACTGCACACGTCCACCTTTCTTCTCCATCTTCTTCTGCCTCTTACTCTCTGGCCCTGCAGCACCACCCTGCTCTCCAGCTCCCCCGAACCCAGCCAGTCCACTCTTCAAGCCCATAACTGTACTGTATGCCAACCAAACCGAGTACAGCGGCACGACGATCCACAGCCACCATCCCCGATCACCAAACAGACACACTGCCCCGATACACCCCCATGTCCAATAAAGAACGTCCCACATGTACTCGGTCAAGCCGGCAGCGCCGAGATCTTCCCCGGGCGAGCGCAGCGAGCCATCGGCGGGGCTGTGGCTCGGACGACCTATGCGGTCGAGGTAGAATTCGATAAGTAGTGTTGGGATTGCGAACAGGTAGTAAAATTTCAGCGAAGCGGGCCGGCGAAAGATGAGGTGTAGTAGGAGATGCAGGGTGTGCAGCGCCGCTGTTATTAGGTGCGTACGTAGGAGAACGGAGGCGTTGCGCGCAGCGAGGGTTTTGGCTGCTTTCTGGATTGTAGTATTAGATTCTAATTCATTTCTGAGCTGGGGAATTGAGTAAAGAGCTGTCGTACTTGGGCCATGGTGTACGTTCTTGAAGAGGAATGCAGGTGAGGTCAGGTGGGTGCTGCAGCAGTAGTCCGGAGATGCAGCTGTTGGCTGGATGAGCAGAAGCGGTCTGCTGAAGAAGTCAATTAACGTGTTGAGAATCAATTAATTGCGTGGCTGTTTTTTTCATCATCAAGGCGATGTGGTGTCTCCGATGAACAGGTGGTGGTAACTTGATGAGAGAATGGCGTTGCCCACCACAACCGGACAAGCGCCCGCGGCCTCCACCAGCCACGAGCCAAATCGCCCATGCAAGTCAGAGAGGTCGATGCCATCGCCTTCAAAACATCATTGCAGCTGAGCTGAGCTGTTTGAGACTCCACTGGTTCTGTTTCGGCTCTATTGTTCGGCCACAACACCCATTACCAACCCTGAGTGCTCTGTCTCTTGTCGACATGCGATTTGATTTTTCCTAGACTTTGTTTGGCCTGCAGGGCGTCACGAGTCGTTCCATTCTCCTTCACTCTTTCCATCACTGCCTCGGACTCACCACTCGACTTCTCTCTAACGGGCTTCTGACAGTGGGGGAAGACTAGGTGAGGAAATCGACACAAGATCAAAGGGTCCGTTACTATATTTTGTTGTTTGCACATCATTTATACTACTTGTCCCCCTCTCTTTGAGAATACTTGCGGCCAACTTCTCCCGCGGCCAACCACCCAACGTGAGACTTGTGAAAGAAACACCAATCGTTGTTTCTTTTTGCCTCTTGTCTCGTGGTATCTTGGACATCGTGCGCAAGACACGCGGTTCGGTTTAAGTCTACCTCATGCTCCTTCGCCCGACAGGTGCCTTTCTTATTTCTTCGAAACACCATCAATCGTTCGCGTTGACCTCAACAATTCCCCCCTCAATACACTCCGACACGTCCTCCTCCGTCGACATATCCCCTTCGTGCTCTTCCAATAATGTCGCCGTCAACGTCCCACATAGCCAGCCAACTACGGCAGCTAATATACTACCATCTCGACAATAACATGGTCCGAAACGCGCTCTTCCTCGCTGGCCGCTTACACGCATACGAGCCCCGGACCTCAGAAGCGTCGTACCTACTGGCTCTGTGTTACCTACAGAATGGTCAAGTGAAGGCAGCGTGGGAGACGAGCAGAAATTTTGGCACGCGAGGCACGCATTTGGGATGCTCGTACGTCTACGCTCAGGCGTGTTTGGATCTAGGGAAATATACAGACGGCATCAATGCGCTGGAGCGGAGTAAGGCCCTTTGGGCTTCGAGGAATCACTGGAGTAAGCTACCCTGCAATGGTGATTTTTGGGAATTCTGAAGATTGCCTCTTTTTTGGTAGTTGTGGCTGACGCCGACTCTTGCTCCTCGGTCTAGACAAGCACAGCGAAACGCGAAGACAACAACTGCCGGATGCAGCCGCCGTAATATGCCTTCAGGGGAAGCTATGGGATGCCCACAAGGAACATAACAAGGCGGTGGAATGCTACGTTGCGGCTCTCAAGCTGAATCCCTTTATGTGGGATGCATTTTTAAATCTTTGTGAGACTGGTAAGCATCGGCCATGATAGTAGTGAGGCCTGTCTCTCCGGCTAACAAGCGCTCAAGGGGTCGACATGCGGGTTTCGAATATCTACAAGATGAACCCCGAACTGTATAGCATGGTATGCGCAGGGTTACAGGATGATCTGGAACATCTTTCCGACAAATCTGCGCCTCCAGATGGGCCACTACATGCGCAGGGAAATGCGAATCCGAGCTTGGACCCGTTCACATCCGGTGCGCCTCGAAACGATTTCCCAACAACGCACGGAAGCTCGGCTTTGTGGGAAAAGTTGAATGGAAGTACGGTTAGCGTTGCATCTGCAGGGACAGCGTCGAACATAATGCGGGAAAGCATGGAAACGCCAGGCGGCCAGAGCAGTGAGTCTGATGATCCTCGTGTAACCAATGGAAGCGGTGGCGCGGAAGTATCGTGGGAGCCGCCGTTAGCCCCGGCAAAGAAGAACCGCACAATCCAGACAATAGGCGCCGATCACTCGATGGATCCACCGCCCAAGATGAGGCCCACGGGTATTCGACCAAGAACCAAAACAAAGCCGGAAGCCGATGAACAGGCTTCCGAAAGGGATGTCATGGTGGGTCATAGAATTGGGGACCGCAAGCGGACCGTTTCTGGGCAGGTCGCGCATTCTTCCACGTCGCAATCGACGGACCAATCAGCTGGGCAGCGACGCAGTAGGCGGCTTTTCAATCAGATCAAACCCTCGACGAACAACCTCTCGGCAACTGCGCTAGGTGTGAAGGACGGCCGAGAAGTGAAGAAGGTGAGGGCTACGGGGACAAAAGGGCGCACGGCAACTGTGAGCCGCGTGGTCAGCGGCGCCAGTCGGAAACTTGTCAATGATATCCACGACCATGATCCCAAAGAACACCGTGGGATATCGTCGACATCGAACGGGACCCAACATTCTCTCTCCAAGGTCTCGGCATCAGAACGGTCTAAAGCGGTAGAGGCTCTAGGTTGGCTTCTGGAACTATTCTCCAAACTTGCCACGGGGTATTATTATCTCAGCCGGTATAGATGCTCCGACTCTATCCAGGTTCTCTCGTCCCTTTCCCAGGGTCAGCGGGAAACGCCATGGGTCCTTGCTCAGATTGGGCGAGCGTACTATGAACAGGCGATGTATGCAGAGGCCGAGAAATATTTCATTCGAGTCAAGGCCATGACGCCCTCTCGTGTAGAAGACATGGAGATTTACTCCACAGTACTTTGGCATCTGAAGAACGATGTCGAATTGGCTTATCTGGCTCATGAGCTGATGGAAGTTGATCGGCTATCCCCTCAGGCGTGGTGTGCAGTTGGCAACTCGTTTTCACATCAACGGGACCACGATCAGGCTTTGAAGTGCTTTAAACGAGCGACTCAGCTAGACCCGCACTTTGCTTACGGCTTCACCCTGCAAGGCCACGAATATGTCGTCAACGAGGAGTACGACAAGGCACTGGATGCGTACCGGAGCGGTATTAGCGCCGACGGCCGACACTACAATGCCTGGTACGGACTTGGAACGGTATATGACAAGATGGGCAAACTTGATTTCGCTGAACAGCATTTCCGCAATGCGGCAAAAATCAACCCCACCAACGCTGTGCTGATCTGCTGCATCGGATTGGTCCTCGAGAAGATGAACAACCCCAAGACAGCGTTGGTTCAGTACAGCAGGGCTGTATCTATTGCTCCTCATTCCGTCCTTGCTCGCTTCCGCAAGGCCCGTGTCTTGCTGAAATTACAAGACCTTAGGACTGCCGTCACAGAATTAAAGATCCTTAAGGACATGGCGCCAGATGAGGCGAATGTGCACTACCTCCTTGGAAAGGCTTACAGGTCGCTTCACGACAAGGCCAACGCGATCAAACACTTCACCACCGCGTTGAACCTTGACCCTAAGGTAGGAGCCCCACTGATTTTGCTGTCTGCACGCATCACTAACATTTGCACAGGCAGCACAATACATCAAAGATGCGATGGAAGCTCCCGACGATGACCAAGACGATGAAGAAGACATGGCATAGTCCGTCCTTTTTCCTGTCTTTCCTCTGAGTCTATATTTCTCTCTCTTGTTATACACTATACCTTGCTTTCCTGGTTCTCCATCATACCCCACTTCCGCACTAGATTTGCTCTCTACCCTACGGTCTGCATACACCAGGGTCGGCGTTTCTTTACTGGGTCGAATTCATGGCAGCGACATGAGCATTACACGGGCGTTTTGCAGTGAGTTGGTTAAAAATGCATTTGCGATACAATACGCATTCTCGAGACGGTGTCAAGATTCTGGATTTTGTATATTAGCGTGGGTTGGCTTTGTCTTTGCAGGCGGAATATTGGCTCCATAGAGCTGAGAAGGCCGGTCGACTTGCTGTGAGCTTGTTGACCGTCTCTTCTGTGTTGAACCTGCATAGTTAAGTTCATTCTTAGTCTATATTATTATCAATAAGGGATGACCTGCTATAATTGCAGACTTCATGAGTGAATCACTCTTTGGAGCGGAGGAACATACCTATACATTTAGTCTTGCTTATGACAATATGCGGGCATGTGCAACGCTTGAAGCATAAAATATACCACGAGTCTTGTCTACACCAGCCCGTAGATGTAACGTGAACGATCGAGCAATGAGTATTTCTACTTGATAGGTACATTTTTCGCTTCGCCTTGTAGTGCTCACATACGCTGGGAGCCTGAATCTACCTCGGATCAATTGGGCGGTGAAGAATAAGCGGTGACAAACTGCCAGCTATACCTTATTCAGCGGTCTAGTGTCATGTGAACCCCATCCATTCTTGTTTCAATTTTGGGGCATCGCCAACCGTTGAATCTCCAGAACTTTCCTAGGCAATCTGGATTTTGCCTCGGTCCCTCTTTAACCATTGGATCGGACTATTATTCCCTCACTCAACCAACCTATATAGACCTTTGCCATGCTCTCCGTTTGAGTTGTGGTCATATTGTTCTCGTTCTCTACCTGTCCACCATCCACCTACTCTTAACGGCCGCCTGATTTCGTCACGCTCTCTATTGGTTGTCTTGTGAGTAGACGCTGCATTTACCCCTTCAGAACTCCCGCATATCGAGCGCTAGAAGACTAACTGGCAATTTGCCTCTACAGAAGTTCCTTAAACTCGCGATCATGTCCTTTCTGTCGTATATTATAACAGGCGTTACCTACTACGTCCTCCTCACAGTCTCCCTCTTCGCCCTCGGACTAAAGGTCCCGCGCGCATCTTTCGCCGCGCGGTGTCTCGCGGCCTATGGATCACTTATCCTCTGCGCAATCTACGGCGTAATTGCCTCGATCGTTCTGCGCCTCGTCGGCTACGGCCGCATCTCGCAATGGGCCACCGCCCGCAGCTTCAAGTGGGTGATGAGATTTACAACCGGTGTGCAGTTTGACATTGTTGAGGGCCAAGAGCACCTGACCACTCGTCCGGCTGTCTTTATCGGAAACCACCAGTCCGAGCTTGATGTTCTAATGCTTGGAGCTATCTTCCCGCCGTACTGCAGTGTCACAGCGAAGAAATCCCTCAAGCATGTGCCTTTCCTCGGATGGTTCATGTCGCTCTCTCAGTCGGTCTTTATTGACCGTGCCAATCGTGAGACGGCTGTGAAGGCGTTTGATAGCGCCGCGGAGGAGATGCGCGTTTACCGACAAAGCGTGTTCATCTTCCCTGAGGGAACGAGGAGTTACTCCGACAAGCCGGAGTTGCTATCCTTTAAGAAAGGAGCTTTCCACCTTGCTGTCAAGGCCGGTGTTCCTGTGGTTCCTGTTGTTGTTGAGAACTACTCGCATATTTTGTCTCCGAAGCATTACAGATTCGAGGCGGGGTCTATCAAGATACGAGGTATGTACATGAACCATTTCTGGAATGAAGTCGGCACTAACTTGAACATAGTTCTGCCACCAATCAGCACGGAAGGACTTACCCCTGCTGACGTCGACAGCCTGACCAAGTCAACCCAAGAGAGTATGCTGAAGAACCTTCTTGAAATCTCCAACACAGAGCAGGTCGACGTTGCCTCGTCTCTCCAGAACGGAAAGTCTACCGCCGTTGAGATCTGATCGCGCTACTTGAAAGCACCCTCATCTTTATGTTCGACTGATACGAGCTGCAATACTTGCTGTCACATTCCTCAAAAATTTTTTGTACGATGATACGCCGACACGATTTCTCTGATAGCACGCCGATGAAGATATAGACTACAATTTGATGAGTTGCATTCGAAGGACTGATCCTATAATCTGGTTACCAGGATTTGACGAGGTGTCTGGTATGTTTCTGGTTAGGTGATGCGGTCTACAACAGGAAGACGGTGCTGTAATGAAGCTCCTAATTTTAGTGTTGTCTTCGCTGAGACGAACCCTGAAGCCTAGGGGACTTACGCTTTGAATATTGGAGTCCTATACCCTCGAATATGATAGATGACATTTACTTAGCTATATTTTGTCTTATATCGCTTCAATGAATAATGTACTTCTGCAGCCCTTATCATTCGCCTCTCCGGTTCCCTGTCCCGTCATGATAGACAGCCACATGTTCCCGTCGCACAGGGCGTAATGTCCTGCTCGATATCCAGTTTCTCAAAGGACAGCCACGTATCTTCATGACCACCCACAGACCCCGATCCGATACTACCACCTCTCGCGGCCGTCGCGAACAGGAAATCCTTCTCTAGCGCAATGACTTCAAGCCTTACATCATCTACAGGCTCCTTATACAACGTCGTTCTGACCCCAGTATACGGCTCCCCAAACACCCCCTCCCCACTCTCCACCCCTGGCGCAACAACATTACTAAACTCAAGCTCACGCAACCACGGTGCCAACAGCGCCTCTCCCGTCATCTTGATATATGCCTCCTTGAGCGCCCAATACGTATAGAACAACCTGTACCCGTAGTCCACGAGCCTATCCTCGGAAGAGCGCACTTCCGCAGACGCCCCGGTCAACGATCTCATATCCTCCATCTCTCGAGCGGAAAATACGTCGCTGAAGATGTCGATGTAATTCCTTAAGGCATAGAGGCTCCGGCCCTCGCCCGATCGATTCTGCCGCTCGTTCACGCATGTAATGTCGACGCCGACTTCTGGCTTCTTCCACCCCTCCTCACCCCTCTCCGAGCCAGAAGATGGCGGTTGTATTGTCGTTCCGACGATTGCAACCATAGACGCTTGGTGGCTAACGTTGAACTCGATTTCCGGGATTGGCACTCCTCCTTCTCCTCCTCCGGAATTGTCTCCATTCCTAGCTGGTGGTATAAAACATGGCCGACGATGAGGGTCTGGTGTTCGACTTATGCTGATTTCAGACCAGGGGACCCGGCAGGTGCGGTGGATAAACAGGTACTTTAGAAATGCAGATGCAAGGGACATGTGTCTGTCTTTCAGGTGGTAGAACTTCTTGACTGCTGTTTGGTCGTTTTCACGGAGGGTTTCGAGGAGGGGGAGACTGGTTGTTGTGGATGTTAGGGAGCGGGTGTCGATGTACCACCGCGTCAGAGATGAATTGGATTGCTGGATCGAAGATGCCATTGCGATTAGATTTTCCTAATGGGATACCACCCTGAAAGTATTGCTGGATCAGTCTTGTGAGATTGAGATTATTGTCTTGGTGAGGAGGGGCGGCAGTAAGATTGGGGAGGAGGCTGAGTGATTATTGTCTGCGCATTGCCATTTTGTGTAACGTAATTAAAACCATAGAACCGTCTCAATTGTCAAGCATCATTGGAGTAAATCGAATCAATAAATTCGAAATTAAGAAAGATGAAGCTCTCCAAACCCGATTGCTCAGCCTGGGACTGATGCTTATCAGGAGGGGCAGCACGTGGCGATAAGGCCCAGATTGTGGCAGTTCCTGCTTATGTAACGTGGACTTTTATCGATAAATGTATCCCTCCATGTGGTGGCCAACGGCTCCCCGCGATTATTCCTCTCTCCTTCCTCAGGGCGTGCAAATGATTAAGATCACTGTCGGGGTTCTCGCCTTGCAAGGCGCATTTTACGAACATCTTGTGCTGCTGAAGAAGGCAGCACATACACTTGTGTCTCAGCAACTTTCTTCGTCGCATTGGGATTTTCTCGAGGTCCGGACCCCGCAGGAGCTGGAGAGATGCGATGCGCTTGTCCTCCCTGGGGGCGAAAGTACGGCGATTTCTTTGGTGGCCGCTAGGTCGAATTTGTTAGATCCGTTGAGGGATTTTGTCAAGTATGTACCTTCTTCGCGTGCAATTGTGGTTGTGAGCATCGGATTGGCGGGACTGACTCATACTTCGTCTGCAGGGTCCATCGCAAGCCGACTTGGGGTACATGCGCCGGATTGATTCTCCTCGCCGAGTCGGCGAACCGGACCAAGAAGGGGGGCCAAGATTTGATCGGGGGTTTAGACGTCCGCGTTAATCGCAATCACTTTGGCCGCCAGACAGAGAGTTTCCAGGCGCCGCTCGACCTACCTTTTCTCGGACGCATTGATTCGCAAACACCTTTCCCAGCAGTCTTTATCCGTGCCCCGGTTGTCGAGAAGATTCTACCCCACCAGGATGGAGTTCAGGTTGATGAAGAACAGCGAGATGAGACCGTTGTGGCGCCTTCGCGACAGGCCGAAGGCGAAGCGGCCCGGGAAGCCATGTCACGCGACGTCGAAGTCTTAGCGTCGCTCCCCGGAAGGGCTGCGCGGCTGGCTACCGATGGCAACCCTGTTTATGCGGACAAGGAGGTGGGTGATATTGTTGCCGTGCGGCAGGGCAATGTCTTCGGAACGAGCTTCCATCCTGAGTTGACCGGCGATGAGCGAATCCACTCCTGGTGGCTGCGCCAGGTGGAAGACTCTGTGAAACGATTGCAATGAATGAACGACATAGAGGAAACACCTCCGGTCCATAATACGTCGAGCGATTAGAGGTACTGCTTCGGATATAGTATCAGATGTAAATAGAGCTTTGTGCGTCATTGTTCGCTATAGGGATTAGACAGAAAATTATGTATATCAACGCCGTAACTGTGCCAGTCAAAACATTTTAGGCCTAGTTTACCTACCGGCCCCGTATTCCTCCTCCTCGCGTTGCCGTTGGTCGTCGGCGTATGCCCGTCCGTAACCACCCCGACCTGGGTCGTACTCTTCTCGGTATTCGTCGCGGACCTGGCCACCGGATTTTCCGCGCCTGCACCTGTTAGCCCGCGCCTTCAAGACTATGGAAGTTTTCAGTTGCGTGCGTACCCGTATTGGCGACCCTCCTCAAAACCAGGGTCAAGATCTGTGCGGATGATTCTCTCATCGAGCTTTGTTCCTCCAACGTATTTCAGGCAGTCAAGCGCGTCTTGGTGTGTGTAATATTCGACAAAGCAGAAGCCGCATGGGGTTTTGTTGTACCGATCGAGACCCATCACCAGGCGCTTGACCTCTCCGCATCTGAGCTCCGTTAGTTGTTATTTCTGTAGTGTGTTGAATATGAGCCTGACTTTGAAAAAAGTTCGTGAATCTGTTCTTCTGTCGTGTAGAAGGAGCTATACTGGTCAGCAACTGCAGTGTTTGGCGAATAACAGTATTTAGGTGAGCGTACAGATTGCCCACATAGAGGGTCGTCGCGTCCCTCAATCCCTCCATAGGGTCTTTCGGTTCCTCCGGCTCATCATTATGCCTGCGTTTCTTGTTCTTTGCACGAGAAAAGGTTAGTCAATGACGTCTCGTTTGATCAAAGAATGTCTGCAAAATCTTACCTTTCCCACGTAATACGCGCTGGGCCGGTCAAGTCTCTCGACTGTGTGGTGTCGCTCTGGGATACTCATTATAGCGAGCTAAATTGCGGAGCCGGTATATAAACGAGCGAGTGTTGTTGTTAAGAAGTTTGCCCAGTTGAGAACGGAAGGTCGAGCGCAGGAGAGCTTCACTGGGCTTTGTCTTGGCGCTGTTGCTCCTTGAACTCCGCCCAAAATTTCCGCGGAAGCTCATTGTTTGCTGTGGATTCAACCAACGTCAGTGCTTCGCATTTCATTTAACACCTTCACAACCAGGCTGCTGTATCTGGATAACATTCGACACCTCTCAATGGAATAATTATCGCGACAATGCCCAAAGTTATCAGTTACACCCCTCCCTGGCTTTCGCGCCCTTCCCCCGGCGCTTCGTTGTTTGCGAGCACTACCCGCAAGGATCCCGCGAGTCTCAAGAACCCCAAGGACGCCAAGTACGATGGGCCTTCGCGGAGTCTAGCGAGAAAGGGAAATGAAGTCTTTACTGTTGTCGACAATCAGATCCGCTGGTCTAGTCTTACGCGATTGAAGGATGAGTGGCAGCAACATGAGAGGTCGAAGGACGCCCAGAAGGCCTCCGCCGATGGCCAAGTACCTTACAGGGTAAGTAGTGCACGCAACTTATGTTACTATTGTGAATTTTATTGATGGATTTTAGACTCTAGTGGTGCCGGTGTACGAACAGATCCGACAAATTATCCCCTCCCCCAATGGCGCCTTCCTGGCCATCGTCGCAGATCATACCGTCTTCATTGCAGTGCTCCCCGACTCCTCGCACTTGTCTAGCGCAGAATCTTCTCCGATTCGAGTGAAAACCTACCAGCTTGGGCCAACAACACATGTCATTCCGGAGTCACCCGTGGTGTCCGCCTTATGGCACCCACTCGGAACCTACAGTAATCTAGGGGGGTGCCTTGTGACAGTAACGGAAGATGCTGCGGTGCGTGTGTGGGAGTTGGACCGAAACAATCACTGGTCATTTGACCGCCCTACTCTAGCTGTTGACCTCCGGAAGCTGGTTGATGGAACTTGTTCAGATCAGGATTTTGCGCCTTCAGGTTTCGGGAGAAACAAGGGATTCTCTGCGGACTATATCGATATGGAGGTTGCGTCGGCCCGTTTCGGGGGTGTTGGTAGTGAGAAAGAGGATGCCTGGGCGGCAATGACGCTCTGGATCGCTATGAAGCCTGGCGATCTGTATGCCCTCTGCCCATTGCTACCTTCAAAGTGGAGGGCGCCATCCGCGGCTATTCCCTCTCTTTCTGCTGCGATCATACCGAAGATGTCTGCTTTGGAAGAAGATCCACTCGATCACGACGATCAGCTAGCAGCCTGTCGGCAGCAGTACGAGTGGCTTGCGGAAATCGATAATCAGGAACCATTACAGATCATTCCTGGATCCGAGACAGAACCGGAGTCTGAAATCCTCGCTCGCCCCGTAAACCCTAGTGCGATCCCTAGACTTCAAGGACCGTTCCGCGTTGACACGGGCGATGAGGTTCATGACCTGGACCTGTGCGATATTTTGGTTGTTGCTGCCAAAGCTGATACTGAAGCTCTGATGCTGGGAGAAGACGATGAATTAGCGCTAGATAGTGGCGATGACAAGGTATCGGCCACAGTTATCTACCTCTCTTCCCGGAGCGGGAGGGTCTACATCTGCCTTGAACTTGAAGGTGTTGAAGGACAGTGGCTTCCCAAGACAAAGGAGAATGTGTTCCAGACGCCTATTTCGGAAGGGTCTGATTTGCTCCTGGTGGAAGCGCTCGATACAGTCAGCAAGCAACGCCAATCTGCCGAGACATGGCCTGTATTTTCTCCCGATGCGCATTCACGATACAGCTGTTTCGTAACAACCTCTCACAGTGTTGTGTTCATTTCCCTTGCATCTTGGATTCAGCGCCTGGAGGCTGAACTTCAGTCTGATGACACCACCGGCTCTGGATTCCGTCTGCAGATCCTTTGCGAAGGAAACGCAGCGGCCTTGGAACGGATAATTCAAGTCGACGATGGCAGCGCTGCTGGCACCCAGCCCTTCCATCTACCAGCCGCTTTGGTTTATCACGACTACGACCTCGGCTACCTACTACTCACCTCCCATGCGTCTAACTCATGTGCTGCCGTACTTGAGAAGCCTGATTTCTTCTCCTCATTTTCGCTCCAGTCTGATGCAGAGCCATCCGGCTCGCCCACAATCCCTCCTCACCGACCTCCTTACCAGGTCCCTTCCGTTCTCTACTCGGACTCTCCGTTAGAATTCTTTGTCGACAAACAAGTTCCCCATCGCTACCGTAGTAGTCTGAAGGAACCTGTCCTTCTGTCTCCGGCTACTCTTGACCTTGTGGCCGCCGCACACCGAATCCTGTCCGCTCATACCAATGCTCTTGAACGAGCTGCGTCCGACCTTTTCCGGCGTTGCGAAAGGCTTCAAGGGGAGCTGCGCGAGCAATTAGGGCAGATATCCGATGTTGCAGATCGCATCAAGGGTGTTTCCAGCGAGATTGGTGCGGACGGCGAGAGAAAAGAGGGATCTAGGAGCACCGCAGTCTTGGATAAGAGGCTGCAAGCAGCTAAAGACAAGCAAACACAACTCGTCCAACGCTACGAAGCCCTCCGCAGTAAGGTACTTAAATCTGGAGGAAGACCCCTCAGCGAGAAGGAGGAGTCATGGATTGCAGAAGTTGAAACACTATCCGAGTCATTCGATAAGGAACGCAAAGAGGGAGACAACCAGCGGATATCAGAGCGGCTGGAGGATGTAAGTCCAAACCATCGTCTACATACAGTGGATACTCACGGTTATCTATAGGTCAAGCGAATCGCGGATGCGCTACTTAGCGAAGTGAAATCCGCTGCTGCTAGGATCCCAGCCACACAGGAGCCTAGCACCCCGGCATCTCCGACCAGCGCACAACCACGGGTTCCTCAGCGACTGCAGCGGGCCAAGATTGCTGATGCCATGAAGATGGTGGAAAGAGAGTACGTTACCTAACAATTATGCTTAATTCGCTGCTAATGGCCTTTAGATCTGCTGTTATTGAATCTATCACGACACGTTTGGCCCGGCTTAACGCGATCGTTTAAGCTCATTAGCATTCTTGGGTTTTTGCCATGTACGATTCTTATGTAGCCTGCGATATGCCTTAGACTAAGTATCTACGCAACAACTGTTTGATCTAGGCGGGATTCATCTAACATCAGCATTCGAGATAAATCTAAGCGGATTTCAATTTAATAACACCATCTCTCTCTGATCAAAGTCGGCGGCGTCTGCCATAGGAACGCCATCAAGCCCAACACTGACAGTACTTCTTCGTAACGTGGTCTGTGGCCTATCAAAAACTTACCCATCTATACTATTTTCTTGTTCCGGATGATGCCCCAGCGGTCTCTCCTCATAATACGTGCCCTCCCACGCCCCTTCCCTCTTAGGCCTCTGATCTCTCCCAAACACAGACCTATCCTCAGTGACACTACTCTCCCCATTCTCCCCATTTCCACTCCCCGCATAAATCGTATAATCAAGCTGATAAATCCTACTCGACTCCACCTTCCACACGGCATCCGCATCGGACCGCCTAACCTTCCCACCAGCGCCAGTACCAGCAGCAGGACCAACAACAGGAACAGAAACCCTCCCTCCCATCCCATGTAAGCTCTCAATCCCAACCTCTCTCTGCAAGAGGAAACACTGCTCGCCCTTCCGAAAAACCCTCCACTGTTCCAACTCATCGTTCTCAATGACGATGAGCATACCCAGTTTCTCGGCGAGGGGGAACCGCTCTGGCGCCGCGAGAACGGCTTTCACGCCATGGGCTCGGACCTGGGCGTCCAGTTGCGCAAAGCATCCTTCGCAGAGGGTGAGCACGTCGTAGATTTCGACTATGCGGGTGTGGTAGCAGGGCTGCTTGGTTTGGTTGAGGGGAGTAGGGGGTGATGAGGCTTTGGGGGAAGACACTGGAGGGGAATCAGGGGAGGAGGGAGGGGAGGATGAGGAACAGGAAGAGGATTGGGAGTCGGGTTGCCTATTATTGGGTCGGCGAAGGAGGATGGAGGGGCCGCGGGTAAAGTAACAGGGGAGCATCCATTCGTCGTAGATGCAGTTGCAGAGGTATTTCACTGTGTAGAAGGTACACATTTTGGCCCTTAGGGTTGACTTTTCGCAGGGTAGATGTTGGGGATGGTTACCGGGCAGGTGGATAAAAAGGGTCTATATAGCAAGCTGATTGAAAGAGATACAAGTCTTTGAATGAAAGCTTGGTACATTGTGCAGGAACCTTTATTTCCTAGAGAGAAGTTGGCATTACGTGAACTCCATTGTCTGCATTGGCTTTGATGGCGCTGATGTCTTAGGTAGGGCTTAGTAGCCACGTGACCAGGAACGGCGATGGACAGAGGTGCTCGCGGGCGAGGATGATACCGGAAAGAGTGTGAGTTATAAGGCAAACAGGAATTAAGCCAATGTATTGTCTGAGTGTTTCTTGATGCAATAGTAAAATATTCAGCAGACAATACTGCGGCTTAAACGCTCCAGAGTTCTACATATGCTTCCAGACAACCAAGACTTATAGAACATTCTCCTCAAGAACTCTCCACGGTTATTCCAACGTAATCTAAAAAAATCTCGTCACTCAATCCACTTAGACAGTTGCTCTTCTCTCTACAAGCATCTGTGCAAACTGGCCGCCTCCCTCAACACCTTCCCGAAGAGCCCAACAGATCTCGTCCATGAGCTCGTCAAAAGACGGCAACACTAGCGACGTGACAAACGCCTCCCATCTCCCCATTTCAACCAAAAATCTTTCACGGTAAAAACTATACACTTGCTCCCAAACTATTTCAGAAACCACCCTGTCGTTCGTCGCAGCCTGCATAAGCTGCTCGAACTCGACATTCGCAAGAGAATAGTCAGCGTATGCTCCATCGACAAATTCAAAAAGCATGCCATCAAACTCCCTTGCCCAGGCGTCGTATGCGAACTGGTTGGCAACTATTACTACGCTTTCGCTCGGTATTTTCGGTTTCGACGGAATATCAGAGGGGGGGGAGGGGGGGATAGTGCTCGTGTTCCTTGTGCTTGTGTAGTACTTGCGAAGACGGGTAATCGAATCACTATGTCTCATCCAGCGCGTTACATCACCGGGATTTCGCGGGCAGAGTGCTTCATATCGTCCTTCGTAGTACTTGCTGAGCTGAATGAGAATCGTGAACGTGCGGAGACCGGCGCACTTGCAGCTTTCGAAGCTGGCGCTGAGTGGTTCGGGCATGAGGCTCTCCAGACTGTCTGGTAGGCGAATGTTGTTTTCATCAAGGACGAATCTAATGGGATCCCTGCTTGGGTGAAGGGAGAAGGCCACATTGTGAAGATGCAAGTTGGTAAACGTTCGGATTGGAGGAAAGGTGCGCTACCTAGGTAGGTGGAATTGGAGACTTTGCTGAGACGTACAGTAGCAGGAAAATGAAGAGAAGCCAGGTGGAAAGGGAGGCGATCCTTTATGGTGGAGCGAGAAGACCTCCTAGAGACAACGTTGGTGCAGCTCAGACATTATGGTTTTGTCTGTTTCGAGGTGGTTGCAGAGACTCAAATTGTCTCAAAATGGAAATAATGCAACTGGAAAATGTGGAAATGAGGGATTGGATGCTTAGATCTCTGGCGGGGGGAGCGCAGATGTGGGACAGGAAGAATTCTTGCGCGAAAGGGAAAGGGAAAGGAATTGATCTAGGGCAATGCGATGGCATGTTGAAGCTATTCAGGCTCCAAGATCGGAAGGAGCGACCTGTCTTCGGTATCTGGCGTACTTGCCTCACCAGAAAGAAGGTGTCAGGAATAATCTGGAAGGAGCAATCGGTGTCGCACCTTCCTCACAATAAGCAACACAAATTGGGAATGAATAATGGGGTGTGTTGGGAGTTGTTCATGGTGGGAAGGAGCCACCACTGCCCTGATATTTCCATTGAATCTTGGAACACAATGTGATTTAGTACTTTGTTGGATTTTCCTGAGTAATATTTTTGACTGTTACTTTAGGAGTAGTAGGTGTACACGTCTCAAGTTCTATGTGTTGCTGATGCACAAGATGCGATGCTAAAACCAAGACCAAGCAAGATGTACACTTTTGTAAACCAAGTGGGGTCCCAATTCCCAAGCCACAGCTTCCAGAACGATCGAATGTCTTTAAAGATTCTCCCAACCACACCCCCTGATATCCTCCCCAGAAGTATCTACAGTACTAGTATCCCCCTGGGTATTCCGTCCAGCAGTCTCGCCAGAGCATTTCGCCTTCTGAAACGCCTCAAACAACCTCTCGCTGTTCTCTACCCTCTCTATGACAGCCTCAAAAAGCTCATCAACAATCTCTTCATAGCTCGGTAGCCCTAACCGCGGAATAACCTCCTCCCATATCGTCATCTCCCGCATAAATGTCCGATAAAAAATCATAAGCTCGTGGTAATCCACAGGACTGATCCTCCCTCTATCCCTCGCAGCCAGAATTGCCAGCTCAAACTCCGCCGCCGAGAGGTGATACTGCTGATACGGCCCGTTTATGAACGCTGCGAGAAGGTTGGTGTAGCTGCCGGCCCAGTCCTCGTAGCAGATTCGACTGACATGCAGATATATGACCTCGTGCGGGATCTTTTGCGAGGGCGCAAGAGTCGGATCGCAAGGGTCGTAGTCTTCGCGCCAGCGTCTCATGCGGTCGATGGTTGCTATGTGTCTGGATTGTCGGAGCTTGTCTTCGGTCGGGCAGAGGGCGCGGTACCGGTTCTTGCGCTGGCAAACGACGGTTATCATGGTGCGAAATGCTTTGCCGGCGCTTATGCGGAGGAAGTTGAGGTCGAGGCGTAGGTCATCGGGGATCCTTTGGTCGAGGTGTGTTGGAATCAGGACGTTTTCAGGGACGAGTTTGAATTTTGTGAGGCTTGTGCATTCGGCAAGGAGAGGCATTGTTGAGGTTTTTGTCGCTGGTGTTGCGACTGCCTGAGATGTTGTCATGGTAGGAGGAAAGAAAGCCAGTTGAAAGGAGGAGGAAGGACCGAATCGTGGTTGTAAACGCACATTGTAAGCAAGAGATAAGGCCCTGCAGAGGTTTTTTGAGTGAGGAAGAGAATTTCAAGTAAATAAATAAGGCCTGGAGCCTCTGCGGGCAATGCGCTCTGTTGTATATGACTAGGTTTGTTTATATGAGAGCTCTGGAGTGGGACACATGCAGGCCTCGAGGCTGTGAAATGAGCAAGTTTTCTATATTTGAGAAGCCTCTCTAAATCTTCTAGTCACAGAGTGAGATCTGCATCGCAACAAGGTTTCAATTGATAGAGGAAAGCAAAGAAGTCATGCTTTTTTTTTTTTCCAAAGGAGGAGTTGCGGAGCTGTCATTGAGACCAGAACCCGAACTGGCGCAACGAGGGCAGCCACTAGATAGCAGTTTGGCTGTACGTCTGAGATAAAGTCCGCATAGTACAGCTACAACTCGCTCATGGCACCGTATTTTGCCTTACGTGGCAGATCAACTTTTGACGTGAGAAACGCTTCGAAGCGCGACTAGAAAACCGCAAACAATGGAACCTGAACTGTTTACAAGAGGCAGGAGAAAGTGCAATACAATTAAATAGTGCTAGAGAACAAATGATGCAATTTAATATAAAAGAAGTAATGTTGTGCTTCTATGACCCCTCGTCAAATATATACCTAGGTAACCGGGGTTAAGTACATCAAGATTGCCTAAAGTAATTCACTGCACACTATACAACAGACCCTTAGTTAGCTTGTGATAGGAATCGAAGCAATTTCAACATACCGCTCGATGAGATGAAGACCGGACTGCGATTCAACAATGTCACTGATCTCACCCGGCTGCAGGGCAAATGCGGCCTCTTCGAATTCTCGTTGCATTTCACCGTGACCGAAGAAGCCACTTTAAGAACATTAGCCATTATGTTTGATAATATAAACAGTCTACGGATTGACAAAGCCAAGACATACAGGTCGCCCTTCTTTCTGGCACTACTACAGTCCGACTCTGAGGTTGCAAGATCGCCTAAGCGGATATCCCCTCCTAAGATGCGCTCTTGATGCCCGCGAAGAATCTCACGCGCCTCATCCTTTGTTCGAGTAATCTGTGCCTCCCGCCAGCTGCTTGGTCGTCTACTATCTCTGTGCTTGACCAGAAGGTGGCTGCAGCGGATCTTGCCCTCGCCCTGGCTGGAGCCGTCTGGGTAAGCTGCGGCGCCGCTGTGGTACTTTGCCATATAAAGCTTGAGCGCTTCCATGTCGGTGTCAGATGGAGGTTCCCAACGTGACTCTCTGGTCGCAGGGCTGAAGTAGTAAGGAAGATTCTTCGAGTTGGAGTGGCGAACCTCCCATCCTATGGGAAGACCTGTATTTACCTATGACGAAAGCGAATCAATCATTGAATTCAAGAGGAACAATTGCAGCACGACTGAGCTGAGGACGAACCATGCTGGGCGAGAAATGCGAAAACAGTATATACGGGTGTGAATGCTGAAAAGCTCTAAAAATCTAGTGCTGGGGTAAATCGTTGTTTGAAGATGACGCGGGGAAATTGCCCAGGTGACAGGAGGGGGAGCTGCAAATGAGCTAAACAAGGCAAACACTGCAAACTCATCAACAGGTCTCGAATCGATCTCCAAGGCCGCCTTTGTGTCTGTGCTTCTCTCAACGACTCACCTCTCCTTCAGCGCTCGTCCGTCTCTCGTTGATCTCTACTGTTCTGCGCATCGCTAGATTTTGGAGACCGCACCTGCTGAATTTGCATCATCTCGCACTATATATTCCTTCGAACCGTATTCCTCTCCCATCACCGAAATGTCTGCTAGCCCTTCTCCCTCCGCTGGTGGCGATAACAAGCAGAGTGATCAGATTCATTTCCGTTTCTGTCGCGAATGGTAAGAAACGGCTCCCACTATATGGGTCGCTCAGTCGCTAACGTGATACAGCTCCAACTTGCTCTATCCCAAAGAAGACCGCGCCAACAACCGCTTAATGTTCACCTGTCGAACCTGCCATGTCGGCGAACCCGCAACTTCCTACTGCGTCTACCAGAACAAACTCAACACCCAAGTTGGAGACACTGCTGGTGTAACTCAGGATGTGGGATCTGATCCTACGGTTTGTCTCTCCGGTCTTTGTCTGCTTTGCGGCGAAGTAATTTCCTGTTTCACTTGTGGATCAATGACTTGATCTGGAGTACTGGTCTGATGGGACATGTGGAACTCGCTTGGAAACTAGGATGCAAGTGTTGTACTTGTTGGCTAACTGCGCATAATTATACAGCTTCCCCGCTCCAACAAACTCTGCCCGAGCTGCGGTGAAGCGGAAGCTGTGTTCTTCCAATCCCAACAACGATCTGCCGAAACTGGAATGGTGAGCATCACGTCCTGTCTTTATGATACAGGATAACTGATGAGTATCAGAAACTGTACTATGTGTGCTGCACATGCGGAAACGTCTTCGTATAGCGTGACGACACCTGTTTATCCTATTATCTCGATACCCTTTTATTGGCATTTACATATAGCATTTTCGGGGAGTTTTGGCGATTTTGAGGTCATCATGGGGAATTTGAAATGGTGGTCTATTGTTACAGATAGATATGCGAACGCCCAATAAAACAATCTGCTCCAAGTGGTATATTATACATGCATCGGTGCAAGCGACAGGATCTTGGACCATTGCCTTCCCCGTAGTTCCGTAGCGACAACTCCTATACCACGAGTCAGAAACTCCGCAGCTAGACAGGCAGGAGATGGACTCACCGTTCATTCTCGTTCCGATAGGGTCGCCAGACTTATTGACGAGGACGCATGCATTGTCGTCGAACTTCACCAAGCTCCCGTCGGGCCTTTGCATTTCTTTCTTCACTCGGACAACGACTGCATGTCGGATATCTCCTCGACGGACCTTGTTGGCGATACCACTGTTTCCTGAAGGGTCGGCACCGAAACTTCGTTGCTTTTGGACGACGATGACGATTCGATCACCTAATTCCAAAAGAGCCTAAATTAGTCCCACAGGAACATGAGCGGAATTATGCGGCGCACGCACCGACAGTCGCAGCCCGTTTCTTCTTCAAGACATTCACGCATTCGACAACAGCCGCCCCGGAGTTGTCGATGCAGTTAAGCATCGTCTATGGATATAGTCAGCAAAAGAAGTAAGAGAACGAGCCGATTGAGCCAACCTTTAATTGAATCATCTTGAATGTATTTGTGTTCCTCACTCAGCGGACAAATGGCCATCGAACCGTCGACCGATCAACGTCTGCGACCCGAGAGATTTCCGGCTCCAAGTTCTGCCGATCTCCGACCCCAGAGCACAAGAGCCAATTATCCGGCGCAGCCTGCAAAACAAGGCATAGCCGCAGCGAGTGCAGCTGGAGTGCCGCAGCAACACTAATCGACGCTCAGCCTGTCTTGACCAGCCGCTCCTCTTTGTCCTGCTCGTGTGTGCCTCTTCTCTGAATGCAGGCCCATCCATGACTCGACTGCGCCATTTTATTTCCTCAAGCCTCCGCCTCATGCCCGCTATGTTGATTGTACTGTAATTGTGTTACGCCCACCCTCTTTTTATTTGCACTATCTTGGATTTCTTGGTCCCTCATTTCCCCCTCAGGCGTTCCTTTCCCCTTGAACACTCATTTCCTTCCACACGGGACAATTGTCAGCACAACGACAGCGGAGATTTAATATCACTTGTATGCGAATATTCTGACTGCGAAGATCACGATGCCGCCCTCAAAGGCCCGAAACAGCCCGTCTGCCGAGCGGCGCGACCGATTAACTCTGGCCAAATTGGCCAGCTATGACGATGTCGCAACCGATGCGCTGGTGGATTGTGTAGGTTTCACCCAGCGACCGAGAAACAATAGTTCTATTCTAACTGGACGATCATCGCAGGCCTGCTTTTGGACCAAAACCCGCAAGAACAGAACGAAATATATCCCGGTACGGGGTGTGGAGGACGATACCGTGGCCCGTATAATCCTTGATGATATCGTTGTTGCCAAAGATGCGATTAAGGCCGAGAAAAAGATACTGGATCTGATTGGGATGAGGAGATACCTGGCAAAACTTCCAAATGATCGAGAGAAGGATTGGTTTCGCAAGCACCTTCGCAAGTATGTCCAGATGTATTTGCCCGATTGCCCCTTTGAAGTCACCACCACCAACCGGTACACGATAACGGAACACGAGGCTGCCATCTGCGCTCGACGATTCATCCCTCAGGGTCAGGAAATCAAATATCTCGCCGGAACCCTTGTTCCGATGACCAAAGAAGAGGAGCAGGATTTAGATCTGAAAAGAAAGGATTTCAGCATCGTCATGTCGAGCCGGCGGAAAACGCCGTCCTTTTTCCTTGGCCCCGCCCGATTCGCAAACCACGACTGTAACGCAAACGGGCGACTAGTGACTCGAGGGTCCGAAGGCATGCAGGTCGTCGCTACCCGAGATATTTACATTGGCGAAGAAATCACCGTTTCATATGGCGAAGACTACTTTGGTATTGATAACTGCGAATGCCTCTGCCTTTCTTGCGAACGCGCTGTGCGCAACGGCTGGTCTCCACACACCGATTCTGAGCCTAATAGCAAAGCATCTACCCCGGAAGTTATGCCGATGGAGGGCTTCCTCACACCGAAGAAGCGCAAGTCTACTGCAGACGTTGATTCTGATACTTCGCCTTCGTCTACTCCGCGCAAGAGAGGGAAGTTCACCCCGCGAAGCTCGAAGCTGCGATCTGAACTGTCCTTCACTGAAGAAGTTGCTATCTCAATAGAGTCTGGCAACGCTGCGACGCAGAGAAAGACTCGTTCGAAGGCGGACAACGCTCAGGGGTCAGGTACCGATTCAGAATCTCTCACTTCCGTGCTACCCGATGGCTCTCAACGATCATCCACATCCACCGCAGCAACATCAGAGTGCGATGAAGGGACCGTCAAAGCAGAAGAGGCCGCTATGTTGTCTAATGTTAAAATTACAATTGGGGCTGAGACTGCGATGACATCGTGCGACGCCGAAATCAAAATCAAGGTTGAAAATTCTACCCATGCAACTCTACGGGAACTCACTGCAACCTCACATCTCAATCTGCGAGATGCCGATTCAGGGTCAGAGAGCTGCTTAAGCGATGCTCCGTCTTCGCTAAAGCTTGAAGAGAAACTCGAGGTCCTAGCACAAGGAAAGAAACCACGAAAAGCGCGAAGCAAGCGTGTCTTCCTATCCGTCGAGCCAGAATCAAACTTGACGAGAGTCCCTGGCGATTACACGAAAACACCAAAACTACTAGCGCACGCATACGACCGATGGGTAGATTGCCACACTTGCAACTCTTGGTTCGTTCAACAGAACTCGTACTTGACGCGAAGAGAGTGTCCCCGCTGCGAACGCCATTCCAGGCTATACGGGTTCCGCTGGCCGAAGACTGACAAGGAGGGGCCAAACGATGATGAGGAGCGCGTGATGGACCACCGCACCGTGCATCGCTTCTTATACCCTGAAGAAGAGGCGCTTATCTCACGTAAGGGCCGTGGCGTTAGCTTCGGCATCACACCCACCCCAGAATTATCTGAAGCACGCACAGAGACCCCCGATAGCGAAACGGTTGACGAGCAACGAAGCACGCGGGTGACCAGACGGCACACTCGAGCTCTGCGAATGACTATGTAATGATGATGTTCTGCGACGGGTTTGGAGTTTCAGGCGACGATTGGTGTTCACATATTCCTGGTAGGAACTGGCGTTTTCGGAAGACGGTTGGCATTGAGGTAACTACTAGGTAACCTAGGAGAAGCTCAGGATCACTTCTCCTCAGCTTTGTTGCTTTATCTCTTTTTTTTTTTACCTTCTATTTTGTCGCATTTTCGGACTCGTTCTACATACAACTTTGAAGATATTAGCCCATGGCTGATTTATGTATTTCTACACTATCTCGCATGTAGATCATGTAACACTGACATTTTAAGAGTCAATTGAACAGCATATAATTCCGCTTCCTTGTTTTTCACCCCGCATTTCGCCTTCAATCTCTACCTTCTGCCCGCGATCTGCTTGAAATATTCCGTAACAATGCAAGGAACGAAGATACTGCACCAATGACAGCCCCTTTGCTTCCTTTGCTCCGACTATCCCCCACAATTTGACCACATCTCGGCCTGCATCAGCCCGAAATGCCGTATGCTTGCTGGAAACTCGCGATATGGTTCTCCATAAAAACTTCGTTTGAGAACTGCTCTAGTGAAGCAACATATCCACGGTCAGTCCGCCCGCTCAGCAATGAAACTACTATATCTCACTACTCTAGCCTCTATCGCGCTAACCAGCTCTGTCGCCGGAGACTACAACGACCCCCTCGTCAATCTCAACTATGGTTCCTTCCAAGGCAAATATGACGAGGCCTACAACATCTCGTACTTTCGCAAAATCCCCTTTGCCGCGCCGCCAACTGGTGAAAACCGCTTTCGCGCTCCGCAACCACCTCTCAAGATCTCCGACGGCATCTATGACACAGATCAGGACTTTGACATGTGCCCGCAGCGCACAGTCAACGGCTCCGAAGACTGCCTGTATCTAGGTCTCTTCTCACGACCCTGGAACACGGCGGCGGTGGCGGCACCCCGCCCAGTGCTCGTCGTCTTCTACGGCGGCGCCTTCGTCCAAGGCAGCGCCTCGTTCACCCTGCCACCCTCCTCCTTTCCAATCGTAAACGCCTCGACATTGAACGACTATGTCGTCATATACCCAAACTACCGCGTCAGTGCCTTTGGTTTCCTCCCTGGGAAAGCAATCAAGGAGTCACCAACTTCAGACCTTAACCCTGCCCTGTTAGACCAGGAGTACGTGCTGAAATGGGTTCAGAAGCACATCACACAGTTTGGCGGCAATCCGCGAAATGTCACGGTTTGGGGCCAGTCCGCTGGCGGCGGGTCCGTCGTTGCCCAAGTCCTTGCGAATGGGTGCCGTGGGCATAAGAAGCTCTTCAGCAAAGCGCTAGCCAGTTCGCCGTTTTGGCCAAAGACCTACCGCTATGATGATCCTGAGGCGGAGGCGATCTACGAGCAACTGGTGAATCTGACGGGATGCGCGGATGCAAGGGATTCCCTGAAGTGCCTGAAGAGTGTTGATGTACAGACGATTCGTGATGCGAACCTCGTTATCGCCGCGGGGAATACGTATACCACAAGCTCGTACACTTGGGCACCTGTTATTGATGATACGTTTTTGCTTGAGACGCTCTCGGATGCTGTCACACATGACCAGATCGAGACGGATTATATTTTCACCACGTACAATACACACGAGGGTGAGAATTTCATTCCGCCGGGATTTAATTACCCCAATTCCTCGCTGTCAGCCGATGGATTCAATTCTTCCACCGCGAGTTTCCATGAGTGGCTCACGGGCTTCCTACCGGGGCTCTCACCGCGTGAGATCAGGCTACTAGAGGAGAAGTACTACCCTGAGACTGGATCAACCGAGACGTTGGAACTGTACAACACGACATATGTCCGTGCAGGGCTCGTGTACAGAGATCTCGTCCTCGCTTGTCCTGCATACTGGCTTTCCTCTGGGGCAGCGAACAAGGGTTATATAGGGGAGTATACGATTGACCCGGCGAAGCATGCAAGTGACACGATTTATGTACGTTTCTCTGATTCCTATATTTTGCCCTAGCTGAGTGTGGAAAACACTACTAACAATTGGACGAACAGTGGAACCGCATCAACTCAGTTCAGCAAAATAATCCCCTCGTGTACGAGGGGTACGCTGGTGCGATGGGGAGTTTCTTTCAGACGGGTGACCCCAACGCGCATAAGCTGACTGGCGACGATGTACCTGGTGTACCCGAGTTGAAGAGGTCTGGGAAGGAGTTTGTTATTGAGGAGGATGGATTTGAGAATGTTAAGATTACTTTACTAAAGGAGAAGTGCGATTTTTTAAGAAGGGTTGGGGAGAGGATTCCAGTCTGACAATTGTCTTTGATGGGGAATCATAAGGAGTAGTTGCATATATGTAGGGAGAGTTAATTCGTGTCTATGTGCATAAATGCAAATATCATAACGCGCTGGTGATAATGTACATGAGAACCAATGATCAATATATATTACAGCCATGCCTACCAAACTGAGACCACATGGGTATTTTCTATCCGATATCCAGCGCCAACATGAAACATAAAAATACAAGGTCGAGAGGTTTGCCCATGTCGCAGGCTAGATTAGATCAAAGCTTGACCTCTGAACATGCCTTCGCGAACCTCTTTGACAACATCCTTGCGGTCCTTCTTGCCAACAAGCACGATAGCCCGACCGCGCTTACCCATACGTCCAAGACGACCGAGACGGTGGATGAAGTCGATTGTGGTATGCGGGACATGGTAGAGGACGACTGTCTTCACGGCAAGTGTGTCGATACCGCGCGAGGCAATGTCGGTTGTGACGAGTACCTTGGTGTTCTCCAACATCCGTCGATCAGCGCGCGTCGGCTTCGGCGGCTCCATCGGAATCATGCGCTCTTCGCGGCGTCTCTGCTTGATGACCATGATCTCATCGGGGGTTGGAGGCGCTTGCTGGGTGGTGAACTCGGCGAGGACCTCTTCCTGTTTGCGCGCGGTTGAGTCGCGGGAGAGCGAGTAGGCGTCGATGCCCTTTGATTTGAGGAACTCGGCTACCTGTTCGGCTTCTTCCCGCTCGTTGACGAAGACAATGATCTTTTTGACTTGCGGGCCGAGGTAGTGCGCGTGCGGATGGACAGGGTCGGAGTCGCCAGCTTTGCCGATGGACCAGATGACGTCGGCGCAGGCGAGGTCGCGGTTTCCGCGGTAGGGATCTTTTTGAATGTCGATTACTCCGAGTTGCACTCGGCGGGGGATGGCGTGGAGGTTCGGTGTCGTGAGACGTCTAATGTCAGGGTAGTGTTTACGGAGTTGGGTGTCGAGGCTGCGGGGGATTGTAGCGGAGCAGAGGATGAGTTTTTGTAAGGACGGGGCGGCTTTGCTGATGACTTCTGTTGTTGTCGGTAGGAAGGACCGGTCCATAAGAGAGTCGGCTTCATCGAGGATGAGATGGCTGACACGACTCAAGATATACGGTTCAGTCTTCGCGATTGACGCGAGGAGATGCGGGGTTGTGACAAGAATATCAATGCCGGCTTCGTTGAAGAGAGTGCTTTTGATCCGACGAGGCGTCAAACCAGAATGAATCATTCCGGACCGGTACTTGACCGTGTGTGAGAAAGCCTTGACCTTTTCACCAACCTGAGAAACCAATTCTGCTGTTGGTACCAGGATGATAACTCTTGGCCGGGCCGCGTTTGACTCTGGTGGTAGTTCAGGCTCTATGTTGAAAGCTTGCTGTTTCTTCTTCTCCTCAAGTTCGCGCTGCTTCTCCTCCTCTTGCCTTCTCTCAACCATCTTGTCTTGTGCCTCTTGTCTTTTAAGAGCGTCGATTACAGGTATCAAATACGCCAGCGTTTTGCCCGAGCCGGTCTCCGCAGCAAGTAGGTATTGAGCGTATTGCGACTCCTCGTCATTCACCTTTGCCGATTTCTTCTTGACTACGGGATCCGCAAGCAGGGTGGGTATCGCAAGGCGTTGGATGGGGGTTGGAACGACATCTATGATGCCCGGGAGGGCTTGTGTCGTGATCGAATTTCGGACAATGGGCAAAAGATCAAACTGGTCGAAGCTCGTAATTTCGGCGATCTTGGCTTTGACTGCCGTCCTTTTACCATAGGATACCGGCGATAAGGTAGTCTGCATCTTCAGAGCCTTGTATAGCGGGCTCTCAGTCTTTTTCGCCGCCTCCTCTGACTCTCCAGAGCGCTTCAACGCGGCAGGCGACCGGGACCGCGTATCCCCGCGAACTCGCGCCTGTGTCTGGTTCATGTTCGAAAAAGGTCCGATTTTACCGCGATCGGTTCGTTTCGGTCTGAGGGAGGATCTGCCGACATCCCTGGACAGTGTCATGCGAGCAGCTCTGCGGTTACTGGAGCGTCCGGTGGCCAGCAAGCGTACCGCCTGCCCCTGAAGAGGCGAGATAGATAGCGATGTCTGGACACGGCAGAACAGACATACCGAAGGCCTGCGTGGCAAAGAAAGCCCACTGAGCCTGTTCATGGTGGGTAGCCGACGGCGGTGATGTAGTTGATGGTTGAAGGAGTCTCGACCGTGTCTCGTGGCGCCGAAAAAAAAGATCCTCAGAGCAAAGCTTGGGCCACCGGGGAATTGGGCGCGCTACTTCTTATTGGGAGTAGTGCGATCGATCAGAGCCCCAGGCTGCCAGGCGCTCAGGCACAAAACTTGCCAAACTTGGTCGGTTGCTGGGGCGACTCCCGTGACCCAGAATGTCAACACATCCAGCTGCCATGTCTCAGCATCTCCAACCACGGCGCCAGACATCTCGGCCTACTTAACAGACCCTCCCTTCACATCTCCCCTCCTCCATTCCATCCCTCTATTGTCCTGACGTCGTGTGTCTTGTGCTGGTGGTGGTTGGCACGTTGCCTCGCTTTTCATTCCCCTCTTGTATTTGCATCGTGCATCTGACCCTCTTCAAATTTGATTCACCACGATCGCTTTCCATTTGACTTTCATAGTCTCTCTTTATTGCCGTTGCCATTTTCTGAGGCGCAGTAAGATCACCTAAGGATCGAGACGACACCGCAGATTTGATGACTACAAATTGGCAATCGCCCTGGATGATCTTCCCTTTGTGAACACTGACGAGTCCCACGAGCAACCTAAACGCTGGGTGATATCGATTGCCCAATCTCTTTTCAGTGTACTTTCCGATTGTTGGAAGGACTGACGTCTGTTGTTTTTGTTTATCGCGAATAGGTATGGGCGTGTTCTCCGCAAGGGATACTCCACTTCAGATGAAACAAGATTGCTGATTTAACCTGTTTAGCGTTGTTTTCCTTTGTTTCCCTCTGTTCTTCTTGATTCCACCTTTTATTGTTTTCCCTATTCCGCAAGATCGTGCCTCTTAACCATGGGCGGAAGCACTGGACAACGCCCTCTTTCGGAGGTGAGCCCGATGGCTCAGCGTCGCAATTCCCCCGTCTGGAGTCCGGGAGCTAGAGTAAGTGCCCAGTATTCTCTCTCATGGGTTTGGGCTGACCAAGCTGCTAAGGCAACAAAGAACGGCGAATCATCACCATTTGAATCTCCTTCTTCAACCCGCCTATTTTGGCAAGGCCGCGATTCAGGTTCTCCATTTCAAAAGAGCTCCGAAAACCACGCACCGTATGATCTTGACACAAGTTTCACTCCTCATAAGAGGCCTTCCATTGAGAACTTGAAGCGTGCCTCTCGAGTCAAGAACAATAGTATGTGGCGTGACTATAACCAGGAGTATGACCCCACGCATGTATATGTCCCGCAAAGACCATTGGCGATTGGCCGAGCATCTCCCCAGAGGCAGGTCCAAGCAGCAACCACAGCTTGCCTGCCTCAAAGCCCCGAAAGGGCTCAGCTTACACCCCGACCACCGTCTCCCAGCAAGGACCAAATTGCTCCGGCCAAATCGTCCCTGTCTCGCGCTAGTCGGTTTGGTACCAAGGACATGGCCTTCGACCCGGAGAATGAAATTTGGTCAGACATTGACGGCAGTCGCTACACCAAGAGCGTCACATTTGATGCTGCCCCGCCACAGGTGAACGAGTATGAAATGACCACACCCGATCCCTCATCGATTGCATCAGAATCTCGTGACGGTAGTTATGACTCGGAAGAAGATAGGGCTGATATGAGCTTCGATCATGACGCCTCCTTCGACCGTGATGATAGTTTTGACGCCTCGCTAGAAGACCTTGAGAAGACTCCAGTCGTCATGCCTGAGGACTGGCGCTTTATGAGCCCTGAAACCGCAAATGACGAGCTGGTCAAGGAAGATGAGGATCCATTTACTAGTGAAGGTACCCATAGTCCAGAACCCCGACCCTCATCGAGACAGATGGCGCCCGCAAAGCACTCCCGCGTCGAGTCGCTTGATTCGAACGGCGAGCGACGTCCACTTCCACCTCTCCCAGCTATTCAGGGATTGTCATTCGCCCAGCGTGCAGCCTCACCGGACAAGCTGGCTGCAGCTTTTGAGCTCGGAAGCGGTGGCCAACGTATTCTGCCCGCACCTCCAGGCCCAGCATCTTACAGTAAATCGGATATTTCGGACCTGAGCCACAGTTCTATGTCGCTCGAGGATAGGTTGCGCCTGATGATGATTCAGAGAGAGGAGCGTGAGAAGGAGAGCGAGCAAGAGACAAGCAAGGCTCTAACACCAAAAGGTGAAAACAATCAATCCAAAGAAGATGATGAGCCCAAGGCATCCGAGAACAGCGAAGCAGAGGAAGCCTCTAAACCTGACGCGCTCGATACATTCTCCGCGCCACGCATCTCTAGGGACTCCATCCTGCGAGGGCTACGTAGGGGAAATAGCTCGCTAGATGACCCGTATCAGCCCGCGCCCCAGAGAGGCTCGAGGGATCGCCGATACTCTGATTACGATCCTGACGTTCCTATCCCATCCCTGGAAAATGATGATGACTATTACGAAGATGATGACGATGATGACACAAGCAGCGTTATAATCAAACAAGAGCAGGAAGATAATCACGAAGGACTTTACGACATTCCTGATTATTACGGAACGATCCCCTCCAAGGACTCGTCGTTCAAATCTCTCCAAGATACCCACAACGAAGATGATGAAAGCCAGTATTCCAATCACTCAATGGAGGAAATTTTCTCGAAGAGCAATGGCTCTTCAACGTCGGAAGCGACACCAGTTCCTGCAGAACGCACCGAGGAGACAACTAAGGACAATGAAACCCCTTGCGCCGCAGCAGATTCTCAGAACGAGCAAGTCCCCGCTCCCAAAATGACAGCTATGCTGGAGTCGCTGAGACGACCCGTAACACCCGAAAATCGCGAAGATATCTCCGCGCCATCTACCCCAGACTCTGTGATTCGCCACCCACTGGATGACGAAATTAGCGACCTCGAGGAGTCTGCGGACGAAAGCATCCCAGATCCAATTGCGACTGTCAAGGCTCCCGGAGCTGCTCTCAAGATCCGGCCCTCACTGACGCCTGCTGACATCGAACAAATGGCTGCCACTCGGCGCAAAGTCAGCAGCCAAATCCCCCCGCCCCCGCAGGATCAGACACAGGACGAACCCAAGGTAGGAAAAGAGGAGCAGACGGAACAAGATACGGAAGCCGAACACGTGGAAGAACAAGAAGAAAAGTCGTCCCCCACAGATGCACTTCAACCACAACCGTCACCAGCTACCCCACGAAAGCCAAGTTTTATGAAGTTAGACATCCCTTTCAGCATTCAAGAAGATGAAGGACTCGGATTTGGTTTGGACAAGGAGTTTGACCGCGTCATTGAGTCCCAAAAGGTGGCGTTCAACCTCGCCCTCTCACACTTATATACCTCAAAGGCCCCACACGTTCAACCCCAGGATTCCCATAAATCCCAACCAGGACCCCATGAAGCTCCCCTGACTGCTGCTAATAAATCTTTTGTCCAACAGAGAGGCTACCTCATGAGACACAATACCAAAGTCATCGTCGCGAGTAGCCGCCCCGAAGAGGAACCGGTCCCGACGCCAATATCCGGAGAAGCATCCGCTGAGGCAAAGAGCACCAAGTCGGCCGCATCTCCCCAGCGCAAGGTTAGCCAGCAGACCTGGACAACCGTTCCCTGGAACTCAGGAGCCCGTCGTGCGAGTATCCGTACCCCATCCGGCGCCATTCGCAAGAAGCCCGTTGCTGGCCCAGTGCCTCCTCTTCCGGGTCAGGCTAGTGCCGCGCAAGAGCCTCCTACCCCAGTCGAAGAAATAGAGCCAACGTTCAACACTGCTTTCGAGGACGGTGAGGAGCGTGGCAGACTGTTTGTCAAAGTAGTTGGTCTGAAGTATCTTGACCTGCCCCTTCCTAGAGGTAAAGAATTTGATCCATGCATCTCACCAGCCATTACTATTGATTGATAGGACTGACCACGAACTAGGCGAACGATCATACTTTGCCCTCACACTGGACAACGGTCTGCACTGTGTTACCACTGCTTGGCTTGAGCTAGGCAAGACCGCCCCCATCGGACAGGAATTTGAGCTTATTGTGCAAAACGATCTTGAATTCCAATTGACTCTGCAAATGAAAGTCGACGAGAATAAGTTCAAAGCCCCAGAGCCTACTCCCTCATCATCGCCTTCCCGTCAAAAGCAGTCAACATTCAGTCGAGTGTTTGCTTCACCACGCAAGCGCAAGGAACTTGATATGAAACAACAATTAGCGTCCCAACAGCAAAAGAAGCAGGATCCTAATGCGCCAGTTTGGGAACGTCTCAAAACACTTGTCGCCCAGGATGGTAGCTTTGCGCGTGCGTACGTCGCTCTTAGCGACCACGAAAAACACTCCTACGGTCGGCCGTACACAGTAGACATCGCTTGCTTTAACGAGTGGGCTGTCGAGGAACAAGCAAGCAGTGTCAAGAGCAAGAAGAGCACCATGAGTTCCATGTCACAACGCCGCCCACCCTATAAAATTGGAAAATTGGAATTGCAGTTGTTGTTTGTCCCCAAGCCAAAGGGGGCCACGGACGACGACATGCCAAAGAGCATGAATGCCTGCATCCGTGAGATACGTGAGGCGGAAAATGCATCCACCCGCAGCTGGGAAGGCTACCTTTCTCAGCAAGGAGGTGATTGCCCAGTAAGTCTACAAATCTCCATCTACTACAGCAATTTGGCTAACAGTTTCAAGTACTGGCGTCGCCGCTTCTTCAAATTGCAGGGACCCAAATTGACCGCTTACCATGAGACTACCCGTCAACCTCGCGCTACCATCAACCTGGCTAAGGCAGCTAAGCTGATCGATGACCGAAGCACCTTGACCCAGAAAGAGACGACCGCACGAGGCGGCAAGCGACGCAAGTCTGCCTTTGCTGAGGAAGAAGAGGGCTATATGTTTGTGGAAGAAGGATTCCGTATTCGCTTCGGAAACGGCGAGGTGATCGACTTTTACGCCGATAGTCCTGCTGACAAGGAGGGCTGGATGAAAGTGCTGGCAGAGACTGTCGGCAAAGGCAGCTCCGGAACCAGCCAAGTTAAGCCGTGGACGGAGCTCGTGCTCAAACGGGAGCGAAGCGTCAAGTCCCCGCGCCGGGAGACCGCAGATCGCTTCTCCAACTTTGGAGCAGCTCCTCCTCCTCCACCGAAAAAGGACGCTAGCTTGGCTCCCCCTGCAACGGCGCCGGCGCCGGCCGCACCCTCGATGGCTCCACCACCTCGGCCCCGACACAAACACACACAATCTCAGCCTGACGTCCGCAGCGCGGAGTCTCGGCGGCAGAAGGCCCGCTCTTTGATGTTTTAGTTTTAGATAGGTCCTGTCTTGGACCCATCCTAAGCTGTACGCTTTACTTTCTCTTCCACCCGGAGTTCTTTTTTGTTCTTTCCTTCTCACTTCTGTTCATTTTCATTTTCATTTTTTTTTTTTTGGTTCTGTTCGTGGTGTCGGAGTCCAGTCTTGTCTACTAGTAGTGTTGTACTATGGCTGCTCTACTTTGCATTTTTGTATACAAGGCTCCGATACCATGGCGAATTTCTCTAGCGATGTATTTTCGTGTTCTTCATTCTGCCGTACATTAATGATACATAGCGCCGTTCCCTGTTTCAATTAATCCAGTTGTTCAAACAGTTAACATGCTGAGTAGTCACTATATAGCCTCAGATATTGCTCGACGCGCGAAGCAGAGGCTGTGTCCAGTATTCTTATATTACCTATGCCTCATCCATCCACCAAGCCGTATAGGTACCTCCTTCACATCGAACCAAGACAACACCCAACCATTCGAGGTCAAGAGTCATAGATACACTAAACAGAAGAATAAAAAAGACCTCTGCCAGGAATGGGAGGACTGTTGAAGGAAGCACCTGGGTAGCACTTTCCTCTTCTCATAACCACCGCTTAGGAGGCTACGCTAGGAAGGTACGAGGTGCCTTCGCTTCTTCCTCATGATCTTTGTCTTGGAACCATCTACATACTCAGCGTTAGCATATTCTCTGGCCGGTCACTATTCACCCGGAGTCGGCCGACCATTTTACGTCCTCACTCTCACGCCCTCATTCCCGCTTACTATATACTATTATTCTCTGCCACATTGCTGATAATTACCTATTGATGCACTCTTCTCTCCTGCTCAAGGCTCGAAAATCCACTCCTCACTATCACCCCTCCCCTTGTGAAGAGCATCGATCCGATCCCGGTTCCGACCCGCCTCCTTCCCACTCCACACCGACAACTCGACCTCATTCGTGACGCGAATCGAATTCGAAGTTATACCCTGGAATCCCTTCTTGTCTCGCCAGCTATGCGCGCTGCCCTTTACGTTGCTGCTGTATCCAGGCTCGGAGCGCTGAGTCGAATTCTGCAGCTTGGGGAAAAGGCGTCGGATTATAGGCCGGATTCCGGGGAGGCAGCCGCAAATGATGCCGAGGTTTACTTCGATGGCAACGATTATGAAGATTATGGCGCCGTTGTCTGGAAGAAAATTCGTTAGCAAGAGGTTGGAGGAGCTGGGGAGGTGGAATTGGGTTGGATCTTACATGGCTGGTCCCAGGACGCCGCATATTTCACTTGCCAGGTTATGCGGATAATGCCAGCGACACAGATTCTGAGATATCGCAGTGTGTCAGTAATGTCAGCCTTGTAGGGAGATCACGAAAGCTCTTAGCTTACAGCGTGCCGACTCCGAAACAGATAATCAGGCCGATTCGTTTCACCAGACCCAGTTTAACTCTCCAAAGATAGTACGAGGGCCAGAGATAGACAAGAAAATCCGTCCCGCTGTTAATTGCTGCTACCGCAATAAAGAACGTCTCCTTGTCGATGCAGTTCTTGACTGAATCGGGTCGCGAGAAATCCCAGGCGTTCTCAATTGGACTTGAGAGGTCAGGACGTTCCCACTGTCCAGGACGATAGAGGAAAACGGGTGTTTACTAACCGACACTGAAGCAGCATCCCAACGAGGGTCGAAATGCCGAATCCAGTCAAGATTCCAATCTGAATGTAGTTAAACCATTTGTTGGTCTTGGAAGGGAAAAGCCGCAGGTATGTCAAACAGATTGAGATCTTGGTGAGCGCTGAACATGGCCCGAAGACTGCCTGGATGGACACACTGGCCTACAAAACTCAACATCAGCCTTGCGCAAGGAAAACAGATAATGGAATAACTGGCCTTGCCAAGCTTGGGAAACCACTCCGGCCTCACATCGTAAAGGTGACGCCCAACGCCAAATTCAGTTTCGACTACCTGGGCTATTGACATTCCCATTGCCATGACCTCACAGTGGGTAAGCATACGTCTATAGAGTATACCAAGTTGAATACGTACATACGAAAATAGCATTGTCCAGTCATCCGCACCCAGTTTGCTGTGCGTCAAAAAGATGCGCGAATAGAACCTGCCGGACACGAAGATGGTCATCAATACCATCAATGAAATGTTGACACCATAGATTGCAGGTGTAAGGGGGTCATGCGGGTTGTCGTAGTCCGGCGTGGGCCACTCCAGCATATCTTGGGGCGTGGGCATCGACATGGTGAAACATGGATGCCGCGATTAACGGGACAAGTGGAAAGGGGCGGGGACGTCGAGTCAGAAAAGAAGACGTCCAACACGAGCATCTATATAACAGAGATGTAGCTGTGCTCCTAGTAATCGAGGAACAGAGTATGATACGGGTCATAGTGCAGTTTGTCGTGCTATGTTTGGTGGGTGGAAAAGCTTGAGTATAGTCACATACGCCAAGGTAACACATTGTTGTAACTAATATTCAAAAGGCGGGGTAGACCCTCGAGTGGTTCCTCCAGGATTTGAGGACAGCCTGTCATGTCCCTTTGCACACCCCCCTCTGTGCTCACAATTGAAAGCTTGCATTTATCTAATTCCCCCATGTGGTCGGTTGCCTGTATCCACAGAACCAAGGAACATCATCTCATGCAGGATCGCATGGCCTGCCCAGAAAATATATTGTCTCGTTTCGCTTAGAGGTGCGAACTGGAAATTTTGAGGTGACTGGTCTCGGTTTAATCCTGCGCATCCTTCCCGCGGCAGGATCAGCAGGTGTTCGTGGACCAGCAAATGAGGAGCGTTGATGAATACTAGAAACGAGGGGGGTGAGCCGAAGAACCTTAATTAGCAGCACACAGATCCCTTCTAAACTCCTTCGACGACTGTCTCAATATTATCTCTTGTATTTGGGAAATGAGATCGAGCCTGCGGTCTCAGCCACCCCAGCAAGCGTCCATACATTGACGCAGGCTCCGATGCCGGCGCCAGGGACCCTGGACATTTTATATATTAACAACACGACGAAATCGCACTCGCCGGACGAAGCGGCCACACGATGTCGGAGCGCGATGACGGGCTCGGCGTTGGCCAGTTTTGGAATCCCCTAAACCAAAGATGCCGCGGATTCAGACTATCGGGTCTGACACCAGTCGATGGACTACTTTTGCTGGACTGTCCCCTCAGTTCTCTAGTTCTTTCTCATCGGTGTGCCGTTGCCGTTAATCGGTTTGTCGTTCTTTCCTAGTTCAACCGCTCTTTCGTTCTCTACTTCAACGTTTGTCGCAAAGGTTCAATTGAGCCCCACATTCATTTTGCCATTTTCGAGCTTGATATAGAGGATTTTGAAGCCATGAAGGTCTCAAAGCTTTCATTGTTTGCGCCTTGGTACTATTTGCCTTCTTTTTGCTCTGCCCTGTTTTTCGGGGATGCGACCTTTGACTATGTCATCGTCGGTGGCGGAACGTCTGGCCTTGCAATCGCCGCCAGATTGGCGGAGGACCCCAAGGTCAGCGTTGCTGTTGTGGAAGCTGGAGGATACTATGAGATGGAGAGCGGCTTTATGAGTGTTATCCCGGGCTTCGCAGCTGCGGCGGGCACTGGCACCAGTCCTCTGGATAGCCTCATGATGATAGATTGGAACTTTAACACTGTTCCACTAAAGGTACGTTCTTGTCCTTGCTCTTGTCGACGGAGATAGTGCTGCCAGGACAAATCGCTCAGTCGTGAATGTAGGAAGGAAACGGGAGACGACTTCGTTACGCGAGAGGCAAAACGTTGGGAGGCACTTCGGCGCGGCACTATATGGTCTACCACCGGTATGACATATCGATACCTTGTGATTTTGGACTGTGCTTTAAACCAGCTATTGACTCATCATGCTAGTGGAACTGAAGGCGCATTCGATCAGTGGGCCGACCTTACCGGAGACGACGCTTGGTCCTGGGACTCAGTCCTGCCCTTCTTCAAAAAGAGCTGCACTGTAACTCCAGCAGATATGTCAAAGCGTCAGGCAAATGCTAGCGTTTCGTACAACCCAGGAGCTTTCGACAACGCGTTGAATGGACCTCTCCAGGTTACGTGGCCCAATCATGGCTCACCGTTCTCCACACACGTTGAGATCGGTCTTGAGAAGATCGGCATTCTCCCTGGCGCAGACTTCAACAGTGGAAGCCTCAATGGCTCCTCTTGGGCGTCAACCAGCATCAGTCCAGGTGGCCAAGCACGTAGTTCTTCTCAGACCAGCTTCCTTAAAAGAGCCACTACGACAACTTCGATCAAGGTATATACGCACTCAATGGTAAAGAAGATTGTCATTGACCAGACCACTACCACTGCAACCGGTGTTGAGATCGAGTCTGGCTTGGTGAAATTCACTCTGAAGGCACGGAAGGAGGTTATCCTTTCGGCAGGAGCGTTCCAGTCGCCGCAGCTTCTTATGGTCTCAGGAGTCGGACCAAAAAAAACACTCCAGCGCTATGGAATCCCAGTCATCAAAGACCTTCCTGGAGTTGGTCAAAATCTATGGGACCATACCATCTTTGGCGTTGTCCACCGTGTTGGCGTGGAAACAGCCAGTAACTTGATTGTACACCCCCTGAACGGTGCCGTCAAGGCTCTAGCAGACTACGCATTGAAGAGGACAGGCCCGCTGACTGCTCCTGGGTTTGGTGTTATCGGCTGGGAGAAAGTCCCCCAGGCGCTGCGAAGCAATTTCAGTGTCAGTAATCTCGAGGCTTTGAACGAATTCCCCGATGATTGGCCCGAGGTCGAATACATTGGCCTCGACGGCATTCTCGATGGATGGCATAGCGCCCTCGACCAACTCCTCCTTGACGGGCAGCAATACGCTACGATTGCCGCCGCCCTAGTCGCTCCTTTGTCTCGCGGAAGCGTTACGATTACAAGTCCGAACATAAAAACCGCGCCCGAGATTGACCTCGGCTACCTTACGCACCCTGCAGACAGAGAGGTTGCCGTCGCTGCCGTGAAGCGCCTACGTCAGACATGGGCTGGGATGGACATCTCGCTGGGCGAATACAAACCGGGAGTGGATGTGCAATCCGACGAAGAGATTCTAGAATTTGTTCGCCAGACAATGGTCCCGGTATGGCATCCAGCGGGAACATGCTCCATGGGAAAGTCAACCGACCCAAATGCAGTGGTTGACTCACATGCTAAGGTTATTGGAGTGAAGAGTCTGCGGGTGGTCGATGCGAGCATCTTCCCGACTTTGCCCCCTGGTCATCCCCAGAGTGCGTGCTATATGATTGCAGAGAAGATTGCGACCGATATTCAAGGAGGTAACTAGACTTAAAGTGGAGTCAGTAATACTGTAGGCTAGTTTGACTAGATGGGAAGGAGAAGAGGGTATTTCATTCTAATTTTATACCTGTACCTAATAATAGCAGTTGCATTTCAGGTCTAGGCTACTCGATTAGGGCCACAAATATGTCATCGATCGATTTGTTTCAGTCCTCTTTGAGAGTGACGATCGGGAACTACACTGTGTGAAACTGCCGTCATTATTCGTCGTAGCTGCTAGGAGCCGAATGCATGCGATGACTCGCAGAGTGATTCGATAGCTGCAGCGGATAGGCACTTCGGAACGTGAAAGCTGCTTGATGTGATGTTGACGTTCCTAAAGCTTGACAGGAGGGTGGGGCCACTTAACTGGTCCTGGAGCTGTCAAAACAAACCCTATTTCCCGATCAACGAATCACAGCGCCCGCGCTTGCAGACACCCCCTGCAGAGTGGCGGGCAGAACCTTAATTCCAACGACTTGAAATTCTGACCAATAAAAGTCCTTCGCTTGCAGGCTGTTCTCTACAAAGTTAATTCAGAGTCATCGTGAAGAACATTCTCGCTTGCGAAAAGAGTCATAGTAGCAATCACGCAGTCAGATTCTGCGCAAAAGAGTGATCTGGAGGGTGGCACAACTGAGATCCGAGGGGTATATTAACCCCCTCGACCCCCAGCGCAAAAGCGCCCTCTTCTTCCATCCTACATCTATCTGTGCTGTATTGTAGGTAACTTCGCCCTTTGGTGCTTTATGTTGCGTTTTGTGCAGTCTTTTCTTTGCATTTTTCTTCTGCTTCTTGTTCTGCTTCTTGTTCTGCTTCTTGTTCTGCTTCTTGTTCTGCTTCTTGTTCTGCTTCTTGTTCTGCTTCTTGTTCTGCTTCTTGTTCTGCTTCTTGTTCTGCTTCTTGTTCTGCTTCTTGTTCTGCT